>SNQJ01S0006220.1:40293-66601 GCA_010110895.2 Picea sitchensis
CCCCAAAAATGACTAATAGAACTCTGAAAACGGATTATGGCTCATCCGGGCATGACCTCTTCTACATGTGACCATAAGCTTCATTGAGCTTCTCTTTGGTAAAAACACCTGTAAAAGTCCTCAAAAGCCTATGAAATCTGTCCCAATGTGTTCAGAGCATAACAATTAGCTAAAAATGACTATTCAGTCACAGAAAACAAACTTGGACTCACCAAAACATGACCTCAATCAATGAGGGCTTCAAGCTCCCTGGAGATTCCTGAAACTTCAATGGTTAAAATCCTACAAAAGAAGTCTTCAAATGGCTATGAAAATAGTGCCAATGGATTCAGGACGTCCAAAAACCCCTAGATGGGCTTTTACGGCACCTCATTCGGCCAAAAAATGAGAAAGATAGGCCTCCTTCCATCCTCTTCCTTCAACCTTGTTGGCTCTGGTTCACCAAAACGCACCTCTGTGTGCCTGAACCAAGAACATGCTCCAAATTCGTGTTTAAACCCAGTACTGCGCACAACCGAATAACTGTGCAAACTGTAGGACGGTTAAGGCGCCTCCAGCCCCTAACTGCCTAACATCTGGGCATATGGGAGTCATAAGACCTTGGGCTAGTGCAAAGAGGAAGGCTATGTTGTCCAATGAATGGAGCAATGACAAATGGTGGGAACCGTTTCAACCAAACCAAACGGTTGATGGTCATAACTGTTGGAACCGCGCACATACCATATAATATAGTTGTGGTCACATGGCACAACAAGCGCGTGACCGGGGGCTTCATTTGAAATACATTCCCGCGCGTGCGCCCATCGTTATGGTGAATGGACATATGGTGCAACATAAAAGACCACGGGCTAAAATTTTAAAACCCCGCGTGCCATTTAATCAGATGGTCATATACAAAGGCATAGAACCGGGGGTCGGGGCTAAGCTCCGACCCGACCCCCCCGCCGAATATTACATAGCACGAATTTAAATAATATTAAAACCATAGTTTTAACAAGAACCACCGTATGGTGCGTTGGCAGGGTGGACATGCCAAGACTTTGGACTATGGGGAGGTTCATGGTTCGATTCCGGTGGACTACACAAAATTTTGAACAACACCCAAACCAATAGCCAATAAAGGGGTGCCACATGGCAGCCCATGACTGGGCCATGTGGCACCTTACCATTTTCCCAATAACTGCCACGTGTCAAGTCAGCGTACGTTCATGCCATGTCAGCATCCGTACGGACTGTACGGACTGCACAGTGAGCATCCATTTTTTCCCCTATTTGATGATTCAGACAGATCGTGATATCTCTCGTTCCCGACGTCCGTTTGAGACGAAACGAATTGCGTTGGGTTCATGATGATGAGGGCTACGCTCTCGTTCATTTTGAGGCAATTCCAAGAAATTTGATTTTTGAGCTAAAATTTGACCCCTGGTCCAGATTTTGATCACTTAGTATCTGATAAGTAGTAGAAAATTCAAAGTCACTATTGTATAATTGTGTCCACCTAGAGGTCTCATTCCCATAGGATTTAAGAACTGTGGTGAGTTCCACAACTGAGGGTTGATTGAAGAAGTATGCAACATAGTTGGTGTTACCCTTCTTGTACTTAACGTTCAAGTAGAATTGTTTCAAGTATTTGGACCATTTATGATGGTGGTGATTATGGAGATTTTGTTGTGTTTGTATGAATTGAAAATACTTGTGCGCAATGTGGATGATTGTTTCCCTACCTAGAATATAATGCTTCCATTTTTGGCATTCCCGCACAATGGAGTACATCTCCTTGTCATAGGTGGGATATATGTGAACAACATTAGTTTGTATTTCACTATGAAAGGATACCATATGTATCTCATGAGTGAGGACATCATTGATAACATAATCATAGTCATCTGTCTTAATCTCAAATGGTTGTTACAGGTCTGGAAATGTGAGGATTGGTTTGGAATAGATGCAGTCTTTTGGATCCTGGAATGCTTTCTAGTATTATTCAAACCAAGAAAAATTGGCTTTATATCCCCCCTTGGTCACTTGACTTAAGGGATAAGTGATATGAGAGAACCTAAAAACAAACCTGTGGTAGAATTTGGTGAGGCCCAAGAAGCTGTGGAGCTCTGTCAAAGTCTTTGAGGCTGGTAAATCACGAATGACTTGGATCTTGGCTAGATCCACATGAAACCTATTTTCATCCATGTTGTATCCTAAGGATTGGATTATTTGTATGTCGAATGAGAATTTCTCTAGATTGATGTATAACTTGTGTTTTCGCAGGGTGCTTAATACCTATTGAATGTGCTACAATTTCTCTACCCAGGTTTGGATGAAGATGAGGATTCCAACCAAATACATGACCTCAAAAGAGTTTTTAAATGGTCGCAAGATATCATCCATCATCCTCATGAATTTTGTTAGAGAATTAGTCAAGGAAAAATGCATTACCAACCACTAAAAGAGGCCTTATTTATATTTGAAGGTTGTCTTCCGTACATTAGTTGGTTCTATAGGAACCTGGTTATAGCCCGAATTCAAATAAATCTTATTAAATAACATGGCACCATTAAGTTGATCAAGAATATAATCAATTTAGGGGATTAGGTATCGGTTCTTGACATTGATTTTGTTTAGGGATCTATAATCAATAAATAGTTTCCATGTCCCATCCTTTTTCTTGATCTGAAAAATCCTTAGATGCTAATTATTATTTAATTCACATAAACATATAACTTGATTTCGAAATAATAATGACCGTTTGAATTATTTCATAATACATGTGAAGTTACTTATCTATCCAAATCCACTTTAATGATAAACAACTTGCAATATAACTCAACAAAAATAGAACAACAATACTAAAATCACATACAAAAATTTGTTAACGGAGTTCACCCATTTTGGGCTACATCTTTTGGTCTACCTCCAATTCAGACCTCTTTATTAATGCTCAAATGCGTGTGTTATTACAATGACCTTTTTACACGTTGCTCAAATTCAGAAATAGAGTATGCCATCAAATTCCTTGCAAAAAAAAATAAATGAGTATAAACTTCATATAATTCCATTTAGGAACCTCTTGGCACACATTATGGTGCAATCCCCAAGTATTGATACCCTTCAACACAAAATTGGAGACCAATCCATACTTTGCAACGATATCATGTCCCATGCATTGGGTTTTGTTACCTTTAAATAGGGCGTGGGCCCCCAACTGCTACCCGAAATCTGCGACATCAACTTAATTGCTAGTTGGTTGGCATCTCAGAGGGTGTGGTACCTTTGGTGCAATGGTTAAGGAATAAATATTGTGGGGAGGAGGTCACAAGTTTGAGCTTGCGGACCTCTCCCCAACTGTTGTTTTGTTATAACCACATATCATTGTTTATTCCATAGTTTGGTTGGTAAATTTTGCTAGCCCCTCGTGCTTTGTGGAATGGTTATATTGGAGGTGAATATACCAAGGTTTGAGGGCTTATCCCTCATCCATTTTTCCATCTATTTTAGCATACAACAACACTCCCAAATTCGATTTTATTGTCAATAAAAGTAATTTGGGCCCCTTTATTTTCAAAATTATTTTCATTTTGTTTGATTCAAACCTTGTAAATATGTTTATGATTGTGATTTTATGCTGGACATTGATACAATCTGTTGTAAAGGTATTTTTAATTTTGACCCCTTATTATATCATTTATACACATCATTTTTTTGAATTTCATGACTTGAAACATGAAATTCATTAAATTCAATTTCAAAATTTTCCTTTTGGCATGTCAAATTCTTCATTTTTGGGTTTGTATTGATTATGATTTTGATTGCAGAATAAAACTCAATATTTCCATGCTATTTATTTTGATGTCATTGAATGCATTGCTCAAAATTCATTTTAAATTTTGATTTAACTCTTGAGCCACATAATTGCTTTTATAAGTTGTGACATGGTTTTTATTTGTTCAAACTTTATTTCATTCATTTATCTTATGGGTTTTTGGGAAATGACTATAATATTGTAGACCTCGTGAAAAGGTTTATTGATGCAGGAGCATCACTCCAACCCATCATAGAGTAAGCAACCGTCACAACAACACACTAGGAGGGAGTGTATCCCAAGGAGAGAGAAGCACTAGTCTTCTCTATTTTGAGTTTAAATATTAGATTCAATGTAAATTCAATGTTGTAAGGATCAAGGAGGGATGGGTTATTGTAATGTGTAAGGTTGAGAGTAAATTAGACTTTAATGGCTGATAGTTAGATAGATCTAGATCCAATTCGAACTAGATGTCAATTAAATGTAATTTAATGTAGGTAGGTGGAGGAAGGCTCAAGAAGCCCCTCTATTGTAAAAATATCATTGTATTGAGATTTTTTATTTAGTTTGTGCATTCAAAAAGTAGGAGAGAAGAGAAGAGAGGAGAGGAGAGAAAGAACCGAGACTCTGTTGCAGTCCAGTCTTGTACAAATTGTAAGGACCATTTAGATTTAATACAAAGGAAGATTTACCTACATATTATTCTATGTGTGTTTATCTATATGATGAATGTCCACTCTCTAAATGTTTTCTGTATATATTTATGAATGCTCGGAATTTATGTATGTTTCCTTTTTCAGGAAGAGATAAAATTCTTTGTCTGTAGTTTTTTGAGTGTTTCTGGGCTCTCACGACTGTGCAAGGAGTGCACCTTAGAGTTTTTAGAAGACTCTAAAATGCTTTCGCAAGGAGTGCGTTAGAACGCGTTCATGAGTTCTGTGAAGAGCATGCCAGGTGGCCACACCAGAATCGTTCTCAAGCTCAAAAGAGGTAGTGCAAGGAATGCACATCAGAGTCACTGAATAGAGCCGGTGCAAAGGAGTGCTTCAATGAGTCTTTAAAGTTCAATACTCAAGGAGAGTTGAGTGCAAGGAGTGCACGAAGAAACCACACTGTTGAAGTGTTGGAAATCTCTAGAGGAAGAGTGTGGTTTCAAGGAGGGAACAATAAACCATTTGGAGGATCAAAGGGTTGAGACCCTTTGAAGTTCGAGCAATTACAAGCTCAAGCGAGATAGTGCAATTGGGAACAGAGTCCCTGTAAGGTGTGTAGAGGTCGAGAACCATTTAAGTTTCTGAGTTCGGAAGGAGCACAATGAGTGCACAGGAAATTGCTTCAAAGAAGAACTTAGAAGAGAACGAGTGCAATGAGTGCGCAGGTGAATTTTTTCAGTCCAAATCTTAGGAGGAGTAGCATTTTCCAAAATGAAATCAGATTTCATAGGATCGACCCTGCAGAGGAATAAGTAAAAGGTCAAGCCTTTGAGAAATTGAGAAATCCTTCATCGAAAGGAAAGTGGAGTTGCAGTATGGGAGAAGCTACAACAACCATCGAATGGGTTGTAGAGGAAATATGGTCCATTAGATTTAGTCCCAGACAAGAGGAGGAGCGCGAAGAGAAGGGAGAATAGATCCAATCCGTTGGATCTGAGCGTGAGGATCAACAACCGTTGGATCCAGGTAAGAAGCATAGGTTTTAACCCTTGAATTCCTTTGGACTTCGTGAATTCAAAATTTTTGGGATAAGTGTCGTAAAAGAGGAAAGTTTCCCGAAGTCTCAGGATCCAGAGTAAATCTTGGCTGTCAGTCATGAGTACACGTGTCCACAGATCAAGCATGGTCCTAGACTTGGCACTCCGGAATATCTGGCGTGTTTTTTGGTTTTGGATCGAAAACTCCTGAAGCCCTGAAGTCCCGGAGCAGACCCTGGCCATCGGTTATAAGGCCACGTGTCAGTATATCGAGCACAATTCAAGAGTGTGGAATTTCAGAGGATTTGGAGTGTTGTGAAGTGAAGAGCTCTGAAGCCAGAAACCCGTAGTGAACATGGACCGTTGTTACGTGATGAGAGGAAAATCGTTCGATCTGCAAATTTGGTGTTTGTAAATTCATGGGTATGATGTATTCGAGTAGGGGGGACTTCTGAAGCTCAGAGTCCCAATTTTTTCTATGAGCCGTAGATCGGTTCGTGGATTGTGGGTCGTTGATCCCGTAGTTGTTCGGGTATTCGCCAATTTGGCGTTCAGAGGTTTTGGAAGGTGTTGAAGACATGACTCCTGGATCCTAAAGCTCCGGAGCACTGAAGTAGCGCCTGTCAGCTAGGCACCTTGTTTGAAGCCCGCGGTCATACAATATTCTTCACCGAAAAAAAGGCCTAGATCCCGAATTCGATTGGTAAAGGTGAAAGGGGCCAGAAGAAGAAGCTCGCGAGGTTAGAATATGTATGAACCTATAGTAAAGGAGGTTTCTAGAGGTCCTATGTGTAAATTTTAACCTTGTACAATATTTACTGCAAACAAATTTTCAGTAAAAKAACAAAAAATATATAATTGCAAATACAAACATTACATAGATATTTTTCCCTTGGAAACCCAAATCGGGAAAACCAACATATTCTATATTCATTCATAGTGATACATTGTTTACATTACAATATACATATAGGAKCCAGCGGTATCCAAAACCCTAACCTAATGATCTAGATTACTCAACAACCCTAATTTCTTAACCAGAAATAGAAAACCATCGGAAAAAACCATGTGCCGAAAAAACACCCAACAATGGACATGAAAACCGAGGCAACACGAAAAACGAGGCAAAAATGTGACATGTTTCTCGAGGAATTTTTTTTTCTTATGGGCACTACCCCTGAACCCCCACACAGGGGGATTTCTCCCCCCTACACCCCCCCTCAAACCCCCACGCACACTTGGCGCAACGTAGACACTACTACTCATGCAATGAATATAACACATACCCAACATGCTCCCACTTGTTGTTTTCTTTGCATATAGGGGTTACAGGGTTACATAGTCAACAATCCAGGGAAACAATGCGCATGGATCCTCTACACTAAGAGAACTTCTTAGTGCTCATAGATTTTGTTGATGAATCAACAACATTCTTCAAAGTGTCCACCTTCATAAACAATACTTTCTTTTATTCAACCATGTCTCTCACAAAGTGATATTGAATATCAATATGATTTGTCTTTGAATGATAAGTTGGGTTCTTCGCCAGAAAAAATTCACTCTAACTATCACAATCTATATTTATAGCTTGTTGTACCAACCCAATACCTGAACACAATATTTGTAACCATAATTATTCCTTACTTGCATGAGTGGTTGCCATGTATTCATCTTTTGTAGTTGAAAGTTCCACTACAACCTTTCTTTTTCTCATCCAACTTATTGCTCCTCCAAACAGGTTAAACACATACCCACTTGTAGATCTCCTACGATCTATATCTCTAGCCTAGTTTGCATCTAGAAATCCATGTATCTCCACCACTTTTTCCAATCTCGGTCTTCCTTGGTAGCACAATCCATAGCTAGAAGTGCCACGCAAATACCTGAAAACCATTTTTACTGCCGTCTAATGCTCCTTTGTTGGTTTTGACATATACCTTCTCAAAAATCCCACTGCATGTGCAATGTCTGGTCTAGTATAGACCATTACATACATCAAACTTCCAACTGCACTCGCAAATGGAACACGAGACATGTCCTCCTCCTCTTCTTGTGTCTTGGGACACTGATCCACATATAACTTTACACCAACAGGAATAAGAACCTTGACTGGTTTACATTCCTACATATTAAACCTCTTCAATATTGTCTCGACATATTTTCTTTGATTTAACTTGAGTTTCCTCTTTTTTGGATCTCTTTTAATTTCCATGCCCAAAATGAAATTTGAAGCACTGAGATCCTTCATGTCAAATTTAGAGGAAAACTGAGTTTTCACATCATGGATAATCTCCTTGTTGTTTCCTATTAGCAACATGTCAACCACATACAAGACCAAATAAATCAAATGATCACCAATTAATTTAAAATACACACAATGATCTTCTTTGCTTCTTGTGAAACCAAGTCCCAACATACAAGTATCAAATTTTTGATACCACATCCTTGGTGATTGTTTTAAACCATACAGGGAGTTTTTCATCTTGCATACCAGCTCCTTTTTTCCCTTCACAACATAACCTTCTGGTTGTTTCATATAGATTTCTTCTTCTAGATCCCCATGTAGGAATGTTGTCTTCACATCCATCTGTTTTGCTTCAAAATCAAATGCAACAGCAACAGATAACATAAATCTTATAGAGGTTAACTTGGAAACATGAGAAAAAATCTCACCAAAATCAATTCCCTTAACCTGGGAATAACCCTTTGCTACTAACCGAGATTTCTCTTTCTCCACTATTCCTTCTGCATTCATCTTCTTTTTAAATACCCATTTTCTTCCAATCGGAAACTCCACTAGATCCCAAGCCTCATTCTTATCCAAAGCTTCCATTTCTTCATCCATGGCCTTTTTCCAGATATTTCCATCCTCTGAATCCATTGCCTCCCTAACAGTTCTAGGATCATCATCAGTAATAGAGAGAGAAAAATTTGAATAAAAATTAGATGGAGTATACATTTCCGGTAGATTTCTTTCTCAAACTGATCTCCTCAATACTAGAGTATGGGGATCTTCTACTTCTGATTCATGTTCTTTTGTAGAGTTTGATTCATCATCCTTTAAATCAAACTCTATTTTCTTTGGTTCTTTCTTACTTGGTAGGACTTATTGTTTAACAACATCCTTCATTTATCTAATTACCACATCTCRGATATACACTACCTTATTAGTTTTCAKGTTCCAAAGCTTATAACCTTTGAGACCATCTTTATCTCCAATAAAGATACACTTTTCAACCTTCTTATCTAGCTTACTCATATTTTCCTTTGGAACATGAACATATGCATCACACCCAAATACATTGAGATGTGTGAAAGAARGTTTCTTACCAGTCCATACCTCTTGTGGAGTCTTGTCATCCAACGCTRATGAGGGTGATCTTTTGACGATTTAACATGCAATACCCACTGTCTCTACCCAGAATTCTTGCCCTAAACCGACACCACTAAGCATGCACCTTGCTTTTTCTATCAACATCTTGTTCATCCTTTMTGCAACTCCATTCCACTGAGGTGTATATGGAGTAGTCTTCTKCCTTTCTATACCACACTTCTTACAGAATTCTTCAAATCCATTCYCGYAGAACTCTCTGCCATTATCTGTCCTCAACACCTTAATTCTTTTCTCTGTTTGATTCTCAACAAGAGCCTTAAATTTTTTAACCTGTCAAAGACTTCAGATTTCTTCCTGATGAAATATATCCAAGTATTTCTCAAGAAGTCATCTATAAACGAGACATAGTACAAATATTTTCCCAATGATGGGACCGACACAGGTCCAAAAACATAACTGTGAACTAGTTGAAAAATTCCTTCCACCCTCGTTGCACCAGAAGGGAATCTTACTCGATTTGTCTTCCCATATATACAATGTTCACAAAAATCAAAATCCATAGATAAGTTAGACATACCTTCAACCATACCTTTACCGTGTAGTAGTTGAAGACCCTTCTCTTCGATATGCCCCAGTGTTTGATGCCACAACATAACCTTTTCTCCAAAGACCGTAGGATTTCTTTCTTCTTCAACTCCAATATCAGGAACAATGGAACTATTACACCCATCACTAATATTCCTTCCTTACAGCTTATACTAAGTTCCAAACCGAACTCCTTTCAAAAACACCACTGCTCCTCAAACCTTCCTGCATGTTTCCTTTTCAAATATTGTTTTTACCCCTACATCGTCCATTTTTCTTACAAAAATCAAATTTCTGGCCAAACCTAGGATGCAAAACACTAGGCAGGGTTCTAATCCTTCCATCTATGAGCCTCAACTCGAATTTTCCTCATCCTATGATTCTGGTTGTCGAATCATCACCTAAGAAAACATTACCTCCATCATACCTTTCATATTCACAGAACCACTCCCTGTGGAGAGTCATATGAAAGGATGCATATGAGTCAACCGACCATGCCTCATAATCTGCATGTGTGCTTGAAGAAGCCAAGTAGACATCCCCTCCTTCCTTGGAGATATTTTCTTCTGTAGAAGGAGATTCTTTAGATCCCTTCTTTTTCTCAACTTTGGATCTACACTACTTCTTGTAGTGCCCTTCTTTTTCACATCTCCAATATACCTTTACAAATTTTTTGGGAGATTTAGATCTACCCTTAGACTTAGATCTTCCACTTGATAACTTAGATCTATTTCTTTCCTGGGAGCTTCCTCTTGCAAATAATGCGTTTGTGCTATGTCCTTCCACATTCTTTCGTCTCATATCCTCTAACAACAAGGATGAGACCACTTCATCAAACTTCAAGGCAATTTTATTACTACCTATGGCCACAACCAGACGGTCCCACGAGTCTGGTAAAGAACACAACAAATTGATACAATTATCTTCATATGAAATTTTAATCTCAATAGATACTAACTGACTTACCACAGTATTGAAGGCGTTCAAATTCTTTGCTACCGAGTCTCCATCTCTCATCCTCAGGTTATATAGCTTCTTTCTCAGGAGTAGTTTATTTACTATGGACTTAGACTGATAAAACTTCCCCAACTTATCCCATAAATCCTTGGTTGTAGCTTCCTCTGACACATTCAGTAATACCGAATCTGAGAGACACGGTCGGATTGTGCTCTTCGCCTTCCGATCCAACATTTTTCAGTCATCTTTTGAAGTTCATGTAGGTGTAGTACCTGTATCTACCACGATCCACTGATCTCTGTCCACCAACAAATATTCCATCTTGAGCTTCCACAACTCAAAAAATTTCCCATTAAACTTCTCGATCTCCATTTTCGAATTGCTTGTCATTTCTTTTCACCTGAAAAATCAATACCATAGATATCCCACTGTAACAAGGCTTATCACACTACTTCTTGTAGTGCCCTTGTTTTCCACATCTCCAACATACCTTTACAAACTTTCCAAGAGATTTAGATCTACCCTTAGACTTAGATCTGCCACTTGAGAAGTTAGATCTATTTATTTCCTGGGAGAGTCCTCTTGCAAATATTGCGTCTGTGTTATGTCCTTCCATATTATTCCATCTCATATCCTCCGACAACAAGGATGAGACCACTTCATCAAAATTCAAGGCAGTTGTATTACTACCTATGTCCACAACCAGACTATCCCATGAGTCTGGTAACGAACACAATAAACTGATACACTTATCTTCATCTGAAACTTTTAATCTCAACAGATACTAACTGACTTACCACAGTATTGAAGGTGTTCAAATGCTCTGCTACTGAGTCTCCATCTCTCATCCTCAGGTTATATAGATTCTTTCCCAGGAATATTTTATTTACTAGGGACTTAGACTAATACAACTTCCCCAACTTATCCTATAAATCCTTGGTTGTAGCTTCCTCTGACACATTCATTAATACTGAATCTAAGAGACACAGTCAGATTGTTCTCTTCACCTTCCGATCCCACTTTTTCTAGTCATCTGTTGAAGTTCCTGTAGGTGCAATACCTGGATCTACCACGATCCACTGATCTCTGTCCACCAACAGATATTCCATCTTGAGCTTCCACAACTCAAAAATTTTCCCATTAAACTTTTCAATTTCCATTTTCGAATTGCTCGCCATTTCTTTTCACCTGAAAAATCAATACAACAGATATCCCACTGTAACAAGGCTTATCACAGTTCCGAGCCAAACCCTTGACCACAAAGACATCCCCTTGAAGCCAACAAAGATCTGATACCAAATGTAGATTTTAACCTTGTACAATATTTACTGCAAACATATTTTCAGTAAAAGAACAAAAAATATACAATGGAAAATACAAACATTACACAAAGATTTTTCCCCTAGAAACCTAAACAGGAAAAACCAGCATATTCTATATTAATTGATAGTGATAAATTGTTTACAATATAATATACATATAGGAGCCAACAAAATCTAAAACCTTAACCCAATGACCTGGATTAGTCAACAACCCTAATTCCTTAACCATAAATAAAAAACCATCGACAAAAAACCATGTGCCGAAAAAGCTCCCAACAATGGACATGAAAATCGATGCAACATAAAAAGAGAGGCAAAAATGTGACATGTTTCCCAAAGGGGGGCTTAGCGGCCCCCCATCAAACCCCCATGCTCACCGGACGCAACACATACACTACTACTCATGCAAAGAATATAACACATAACCAACACTATGTGTATTCAACAAGGATCCAACAGGGATCCGAGAGCTGATTCAGCCCTGAAGACGAACGATCCTAAACTGGGAGATCACGTGAGCCCCTAGGAATGGTGGGGGTTTGCATCATTTATTATGAAAGATTTTCAAAGATGTCATAACTTAAGCTTGTTTTAGCTCATTTTCATCATGATATTCATTATTATGTTATTATAAACAATGATCGTGAGGTTTCATTTTTATAGCAACTCTTAAATTATGAGTAATGTCCTTAATATGATAATGGCCATTAGTGTTTTCAATTTTCCTGGTGGCCATTTGGCTTATCATCCTGATTGCACTTGTTCCCATGTTAATCGAAAATGTCCTTTATCTATCTCACCATTTAACTCAAAATCATTCACATGATATCGATGGGATATGATCTAAATTCGATGTATCAAATTGATTTGGGGATTTTGAGCACTTGGGCTTTTTCATTCTTTGACTGATAGCAGTTGTATTTTTCATCTCTACGTCTGTGTTTTACCTATGCTCATAAACCAAATATTTCCCTGCGTCTAATATTTCAGTCTCTATTTTTTACAAGAATCCTGAGATTTGATCTTGGGTCAAATCGTTTTGCTTCCATGAATCTGATATACAAAATCAAACCACTTAGCCTAGAACTCGTAGAGGCTCATGAATATTATTTGCTAATACTTCAAAATTCGGATGGCTGGGGTTTTCATTGAAATAATTTTTCAGATAGTCAGGACTTTTGCACAGGTTACAAAAAACTGAGGTTATTGAAATTCAGGTCAACGAAAATATAATTGCAAAGGCTACACAATCCAAAAGGTATGCATTTTCTCCAGAGTTTAAACAAAAAAAGAAGTAATGGTGTTCTTTATTATTGATTTTCTACCATATATAACCTACAACCAGCCAGAGCATATATGCTTGGTTCCAATGGAATGAAGAGCAGATCATGAGTTTTACATTTATGATTTGTTCTATCACTGTTTTGGCTTTATTTTGTGTAGTAAATTCAACCTGTGATTAAAAAAACGTTATTATTTTTATGGATCTAATTCCAGAATATGAATTTCCTCATACTGAAATTTATAGAAGATAGGTGGCTTAGGATTTTATTGTCTTTTCATAGCCTTATTTGTTTTCTGGTTGAAATTTGGTTTGGATCTTTCCAGGGGTATAAACTTGGAAACGTTTTTGTTGAATATAGAGGAAATTGGTTTATGATTCATTAGAATTCAATGAAAATGACAGTTTGATTCCACTTTGTTGGTGAAATTCATGCCAGAACAGAGTAGTAATTTCGCATAGTGAATTACGAATAAATGGTTGAGAATCTAAGGAAACCGTTGAAAACCCATTTCTAGAATGGGCCTGTTTACCTAAATCTCAAGCATTTTCCTCAAAACATGAATATTTTTTGAGATATGATGGACTTTTTGGAACGGATTTTGCCAGGAAAATCTGTAACCACCTATTTTAACATGAGAATAAAGAATTTATGTTTGAATATTGTTGATCAACATGTTCATTAATAAATAATTATGTTTAGTTTCTTAATTATCTCTATTTTATGAGTATGATTATTTTTCTCCAACACTGTTGTTTGAACATAAATAGTTCATACTTATTCAAAACAATGTCGAGCTAACTTGCAGAGTTGATTAGAGATTAATTTAGAGTTGAATATTGCATTTAGGAAAGATTTTGTACATTTAACTGATGGCTATCTATCAGTTTGATGTTATATGAGTTTGGATTTCTTCTTGTTATTCTATTTGGATTGTTCTAGTAGTTTAACAAAAATTATCATTTTAAATGTAATCTTCTTTTGGATTTAGATGTATGTACAACAAGATTTAATAATTGTTTATTAAATACTTGGTTGTGCATATTTGCTTAAACAAGTATCAGATCTTGGAACTATTTCCCTGACTGTTTAACTTCATTCTATTTTGAATTCAAACTGGTACAAATTTCATTATCTTGATCTTAGTTGAAGGTTGGACTATTCATATTTCAATTGAGATATGATAGATTAGATTTCTCTTTGTTGCTTGCATCCAATATTAGAATTGAATTTGCATCAAGTCTCCTTTTGCAAGAGCAAAATCCAGCGTGGCATGGTTGATCCCTTATGTCTTCCTAAGGGTTGCTTTCTTTCAAGCTAATAGCAAGAGGGTAAATCCAATATATCTTTTCTTGTTGATAGTAATCAGGAATCTCACAAGATAACGAGAAGAGTTAGAAGGTTGTTCATTTTCTTTTGTTTGTTGATCAAAGCAAGTGATAATATACATCAACAAATAGAAGGCCATGTGTATATATCTTTGTACATATATATTAACTTAGCTTAGGTTTATCTTAGGCTAGTATTAATACAAGGGTAACTGGAGACCCATAGAATCAGTCGGAATCACCATTTCAACGGATAATGATCTAATTGGGACCCTGATCGGGTGATCTCCCTATGATGTTGAATATGGTCATTTTTGGCCATCAACATTTTTGGTGCTAGAAGGAGGGCCACCGATGAGTGTGCATAATAATTTGATTTTTATGAGCTATTTGTTTTAACACTATTATTCATTTTAATGGCTTCCTCTAAACTTGCCATATGGAGTTATATATATGGTCGTGGATCAAGCACTCCAATAAAGGTAGTTAATCACTTGTCAAAGGTAAAGTTCAGTGGTGAGTCTAATTCTTTTGCATTTCATCATGTTCATCTATTTATTTTGAATTGTAAAAATTTTGATATTGATGATGGTGTTATGTGCAGGATTTGCCAGTTGTTTTTGTGGATAGCCGAGACGAGTTCGCTCAAATTTTCTTGCATAGATTTCAAGATTATGATTGTGATCAGGTTTGTCTCGAACTTGAAAACTTGCGAAGAATTGAAGGTGAGTCCTATGAATATTTTCTTCTTAGATTCAAATTAATTTTCTTTCAATTTCAAGCTCATGATTTACCTTCTATGCATGAATTAATAGGATGGTTTAAACACATTATTTCACTTCCTTGTATTAATCATAATGAACCAGAAAATTTAACTTTTCTTAGTGTATTTTCTATTGTTGATGAACCATTTATTTCCTATGATATGGCTAATCCTATTGTAATAGTTGATTCAGAAATCACTGAATAGCTATTTTAGGAAAACATATATTCATCCAATGAAATTTTAACTCATCTTGAAAATGATTTAAGTCCTAATATAATTCCTGAATTAGATTGTTTCCATGATGTTGACAGTTGTTTCATTAGAAGTAATTCGACTAAAATTTCTGATATCATAATTAATACTTCTCATCTCCACATATTAGAACATCTTGATTCTCATTTTCAAGTAGGGAAATGTCTATTCAATCAAGTCAATCCCCTACCTAAAAGTGATATCCATTCTGAGGAGAATAACAAAGAAATGGTATTAGAAATTCGAGAACAAGTTTTTAACGATAATTATCATTCCAAGAACAGAGAGACATTTAATTTTATCTGTTCCAATAGTCATTTTTCATTATAACCTGATATTTTTGCTGACAGAAATTTGTTTGATAATCATCTAAGTGTTTCTCTTCATTTAAATGACATTTTACAAAACAAAGGAATTGTCATAAGTCAAACAGATTTTGTATCTTTTAATCATGATTATCAGAGTAACGAGTCATTAAATGATCATTTTTTCTGATAATTTTCATACATGTTCATATTCTTATGTTTCTGGTTCTGATCTAAAAGAAAATAATCAAAGTAGTGATTGTGAAATCATTTTTTATAGTGATTTAGAGGTAGGGGATAGTAAGGCACTTCACCCCCAGGTGATGGTTATGTCAAGTCCTTGTTTTATCAACCCTCATGATCAATCCAAATTCCAAGATGTAGAATATCCTTTTACTAATCATATTTCCATTGATTCTCATCTTGAGTCTTCACATAATGATTTCAATTTTAAAGAACTAAATGCCATGCCTATCTACGATTTTGAGGTTATCACTCAAGTTCCCTTTCCTTGTCGTAATTTTGAATATTTTTTACAAGTAGATGCCAATTCTAATATTTATTACACTATAGAGGCAAATACTTGTAAAAATGAAACTCTTGCAAATAAGTCCTTAGTTTCTATTGATATTCTTGTAAATAGTAATGTAAATTATTTTCATATTGTAAATAGTACTAATTTTTCTCAACAGGGTCACCAGATTAATTTTCCAATCATGATTCCATTTCAACAATTCCCCAATCATTTCATGATAGAAATGAATCTTGGTTTGAAAATACATTTCAAAATAGATTCACTATTGATAAATTTCTTCTTTTGTCTCTATTAGAAGTAGATGTACATAAAAAAACTTATTCCAATTGTTTACTATTCATTAAGTTTTGGTTACTAATTCCTCTTGTTCATATGTTTGCAGGTATCAAAGAAATTGAATGGATCCACTGGAAATATGACTATATTTGTTCATATTTCTCTCCTTATTTAGAGTAGGAGTAGGACTAGTTTACCTTAGGTTTTCTTTATTTTAATTTCAATAAACTGATGATCTTAAGCGAATATAAACTTAATTAAATATGAAACTTCTTCATGATTTTATATTTATCATAAGAAGAGGTTACTTCTTTATGTTAAGTTTCATACACTTGTGTTCATCCTTGAATTTTTCTTTAGGATTTTAATTTCAGGTTTGTTTTAGTTTTTGTTGATCTAAACTCTGCTTTTGCAGGTCTTCATAAATTTCTAGGAAAATCTAGCACTACTACTTGCTTGGACTACTACTTTCTTGGAATACACTCTCTTTGTTCCACCTATTTTTGAAGTTAGGAAAAGAAACATTGATGCAGATCAAATTGAAAATAAGCTAAATCATGGAGTCTCTCAACCTTAATGTTGTTTTCATCTAATTTGATTTAACTTCATTCTTTTTAATCATAGTTGCAACTGATATTTTTGAATTTTTGGTTTGAATAGAAAGGCCACTCAACTTCAAATCTGCAAGACATAATTTGTTAAGATCCAAACTTAATATGGACAAACATGCTTTTCTTATTTTCACTCTTTTGTTGAGATATGCGTTCATAATTTGTCTTGTTGAAGTTAATTTTCAAACTTGGCTTTTCTTTGGATTTGCCTTTTCTTTTTCATTTGCAATGGTTGAAGTTTTATGTTTTGGTTTGTTTTGTTTTTTATTGGATTTTATGATACAGGGGAATCAATCCTACCCAACATTAGTTGCCTCACATGGGGAAATTTTTTCTCTATCCATTAATAGGATTTCATTTATCTAAAGGTCATTCATATTAAGTTTTTACCTTTCTTGTACATCAACCATTATCCATGGGGAACATTATGATATGTTTCAAGTACTATAAGCTTATGTTTTAAAATGAAAGAATTGCCGACAATATTTACTTTGAATACCTCCCATCCCCTCCACATATAAAAACCTCTAATTTGGTAGATAAAGCGAAACTAGCGAGGTCAAACTCAACTGGTACTGCATCCAATACTTCAAGTTAAACCCTCTTGTACCACCCCGCTCTCTTCACTTAATCGATAGAAGAAATTCTACAAATATATTTATCAAAAAGGTGTCATTAGGGAGTTGAAAGCATATTTGTGTGGGAAGTGTGTGAAAACCCGCCTGGGTACTGAACAGGCTCGCTAGTAGCAAGTAAATACACACATGGTACTGAGATAACTTCATCGGGGTAATGAATAGGCATGATGGAAGTGAAGAAATGTCAAGAAAAGAGATCATAAGTTATGACAATTTGTATACAAAATGGACCACATTGCAGAAAGAAAGAGACCAAGAAGTGCCAGAGTTCACAAATATATTCAATACCTTGCGCACCAATATGGGTATCAAATATTTTGAGAAACATCTAGTGCTCAAGTATTGTGGTGCTCTCCATAGATACATCGAGACTGAAATGAAATTTATTAACATCTCGTCCTTGGGCGCGGCCTATCGATATGTCATCAAAATCGAGCAGAAGCTCAAACAAAAAACACAGCAAATTGGGTCTGGGAACCCCTCGTAGAACAATCCAGGAAAGGGCGTCCCCAACCCGCAGAACAAAGGATATATCAAATATGGATAACATCAGGACAACGAGTCCAATATGCAAGCAAAGAAGGACACCAGAAAGACAAAGAAAGATACTGGGAAGTGGTGTGACTTCCATAAGAGCCCTTGGCATGACACTGTTGATTGTTGCTCAAAGAAGTTGTTGGTGGCTGAAGTGAAATCCCTTGAATCAGATGTGGGTTCTAAATCTGAGTCAGAACCAAAAAGAGAGAGGCATATCATTGACACAGAATCCAATGTCGACGTTGCTATCACCAAGCTCCATCCAAGTGAACCAGACGAGCCAGAAGAAGGCGAGCTCTTTTTCCATTCACAGATGTGGGTAAAATACACCTCACTACACTTCATCGTTTATAGGGGTAGACATAAGAACCTCATCTCAAAATTGGTCTTCAAGCAGATAGCCCTGCCGAAAATGCCTCACCTTCAACCCTACACCATTGGATGGCTCAACCAAAGAAGTGATCTTCGCATCATCCAACAGTTTCGACTGTCGTACGCCATCAAGCCCTTCAAAGACGAGGTATTGTGTGATTTTTCTCCTCTCAAATTTTGTAATGTTCTTTTGGGCCAACCTTATTTATCTAAATGTCATGTTGTATATGAGTCTAGGACTCGTAGTGTTATTATTAATTTGAATAGGAAAATGTACAGGATACCTGAGGCAGTCCCACCTAGTTCTATTTCCTTGATCTCTGCCAAGCAATGAAGGAAGGTCATCTCCTAAAATGGGAAATTTGTCTTCTTCATGATTCTCTCTCAAAGTGAGCGAAAGATCGCAGCCACATCTAGGGCCTTTGTGACCGATCTCTCCACACAACAAAAACAAGTGGATAAGGTCGTGGAAGAATACTCAGATATATTCTCCTCACCTATCGGGGTACCTCTACACTCCCAGGTCAAGCATCCCATCGATCTAACCCCCAACACATGACTACCCAATGAGCCAGTCTATCACTGCTCTCTATAAGAAAATGAGAAGATCAAGAGGCATATCCAAGAAATATTCCATAGGGGAACATCCATCCCAAATCATCACCTTGTGGGAGCCCAATCGTGTTGGTGCAGAAAAAAGATGGGACCTGGCAAATCAACATTGATTATCAGGCCCTGAATAAAATCACAGTTTGGAACCGATACTCGATTCCCCGAATCAACGACCTCCTTGATCAAATCACGGTGGCCAAATATTTCGGTAAGATTTTTCTGAAGTCTGGCTACCACCGGGTCCCAATAGAATAGACAGATGTATGGAAGACTTCCTTCAAGTCAAAAGAAGGTATTTTCAAATGGCTAGTCATGCCCTTTGGTTTGACAAATGCTCCAACAAATTTCATGAGGATGATGGATGATATCCTACAACCTTTCACCAATAATTTTGTATTGGTGTATCTATATGACATCCTCATCTACAAAAAAACTTGGGCAAAACACTTGCAGCATATTCAACAGGTTTTGCAAACCCTGTGGCAGCACAAGCTATATTCCAACTTGGAAAAATTCTCATTTGGCATGGACAGGGTCAATTACCTAGGCTACATCATTGATCAACATGGTGTGCATGTGGATCCATCCAAGATACAGGTCTTCCTTGACTGTCCATCCCCAACCACACTCACTGAGATTCAGAGCTTCTTGGGCCTTGCCAATTTCTATCACAGTTTCGTGTTGGGATTCTCTCATATCGCATGGGCCCTCAGCCAAGTAACCAAGGGTGGTGGTAAGGAAAAATTTGTGTGGTTTGTAAGTACCCTGCTTACGACAAAGAAATGTAATCCATTGTGCAAGCATGCCGCAAGTGGAGACATTACATTCTTGGCAAGGAGACAGTCATCCACACTGATCATAATCCACTGTAGTTCATGCAGACACAAGACAAATTGCACAATGACTGCCATCATAAGTGGTCCACATACTTGCAACATTTCCACCTCAACATCAAGTATAAAAAATGAAGTATAAACCAAGTTGTTGATTTCTTTATCCGACCTCTAGTTGTGACACTCACCATTGTGCTAGACCCTTGCATCCACGAGACCTCCGAATGGCCCCACCTCTATGAGACAATCCCTGATTTAACCACCACCTACCAAATGTTGGGCACAAACTCAGTTGTCACTAATTTCCATATTGAGGATGGATTGTTGTTGTGTTTGAGACATCTCTGCGTTCCATCAAGGGATCGAGTGAAGATGATCTCGGGTGGATTCGGGTGGAATGACACTTCGGCATCGAAAATATAGTGGTAGTGCTACAAAAACATTTCTACTGGTCGAAACTTCGATAGGATGTCAACAAGTATATCAGGTCCTGCACTGCCTGTGTTATTGCCAAATCCACCACTAAGAAACAAAGCTTGTACACCCACCCCTCTGCCTACTCCTGACATGCCATGGGAATCCATCTCAATGGACTACATGTTAGGCCTTCCGTCCACCAAAAGGGGAAATGATTGTGTTTTTGTGGGTGTTGATTACTTTTCCAAGATGACTATTCTGGCCTCTTACAAGAAGAGCATTACAACAGAGGTCACTGCCAAGATCTTCTTTGAACGAGTCTGGGTATATTTTGGAATACCACAACCCATTGTCTCAGATTGGGATAGTCGCTTCCTCAACATATTTTGGTTGAGCCTCTAGTCACTGCTAGACACCAAGCTCACCAAATCCATTGCCTTCCACCCTGAGACAAATGATCAAATTGAGGTCGTCAATCGGATGATAGTGCATATTCTGCGCATGTACAATTCCAAGCACCATTTCACATGCGATGAGAGTCTTCCCTATGTCCAACATAGCTACAACCGAGCCCTACATAGCTCAACTGGACATATCCCCTTTCAAGTGGGGTTTGGATTCCAACCATTGGGCCCCATGGATGTTGCACTATCCCTAGTGGCCACCTCGGTCGACTCATCCCCTTCTCCACCTGAAGCTGACAAAGCCACGTGGTTCATTGAGCGGATCCATCACATCCGCCAACAGGTGGAGGATATTTTACAGAATTCCAATGCCAAGTACAAGCAGTTCCATGATCAACACCAGGTGCCACATAAGTTTCAGGTGGGAGACAAATTTTGGTTGCACTTACACAAAGAATGTATTACATGTCCCCATCGGAAGCTTCTCCCACTCTGTTATGGGTCATACACCATCACCAAGGCTATGGGTGATAATTATTTTGAGCTCAACATTCCTCCTTTCCTTGGCCTGCACCCATTATTCAAAGTGGATCTCCTTCGGCCATATTTCCCACCATTATTGGATACCTTAGAGATAGCAGAGCAGTTGACACCAATAGAAATCAAACTTGATTGCATGCAATAATAATCTAGTGATCATATTGTGGACACACATTTCAAGGGCACTCGACATCAAAGGATCCAACTTTATCGAGTTGTCAAAGTAGGGCAACTCCTGCACCAAGGCAAGTGGCTCACCCGGGGCCAAATTCAATAGAAATTTCCTCATCTAATGGGGAAAATCAATGCAAGGGAGACCATTTATTCCTAAGGGGGGAAGATTGATCCATATGGATTTCGGTTTCCTCCCACCTATTCTTACTCGCTCATTTTGGTAGTTTTCCATTTTGGAAGATTTTTTCTAGTTTTTGGCTACACGACTTCCAGGGTCATTTTGAGGACCTAAACAATGTTTTTAGGGCTTGCCACAATGAGAATGTAGACTAAGTCAGAGTCTAATGAAAACATGTGTATTCCTTGGAGGTCACTTTCCAATGGGCTATCGTGCGCCTAAAACGAAGATCGTATGCAAAAATTACGACCCTGGGAAGTTGATGTACTAGCTTACCCCAACAGGGCCCACATGACTTTTGGCGCTTCATCTCCTAGGGTTAGGTTTTTGGATGCCTAGGTTTATGGAATTCATGATTATTGTGAAAAATTCCTTCAGAGCCTCATTGTAATGATCTTCTTGTGAATGGGTGCATCCATCACATCTCTTCTCAGAGATAAGCGGCCACCATTCCAGCAAGCTCGTTTTCTGCTCCATTTTAAAGTTTCGGCTTATTTCCTTATTGAATAGAAACCAATTTTATTGTATCTATGTTATTCTGAGTTAAACATATTTTAATCATATGTATTCATTTCATTCTTCTCATAAAATCTAGAGCAGTCTGCTCCTTGTCGTTCTTAATGCATGTCCCCAACGAGGTCATGGTACAAAGATTTGGGTCTCGAGCTAGTTTCTCTTGAGGAAAAAAACTCTCGCATGCCCAAGCGACCTCTCATGGCAGGAGAAAAGAAAAATTATGGAATAGGAGATCCTTTCAAAATGTTGCTTGAGGAATCCCTCACGCAACAGAGGAACGAGATGATGGATAGTTTTGCGCAAATCCTTCGGGGGCTACCGACACGCGACAAATATTCCTCGAGCGGAGGCGCCACCCCTTCAAGGTACAAATCAACTTTTATATTCCTATATTTGAAGGTTATATAGACACAAATGATGTAGACAAATGGTTGAATCTACCAGAAGGGTATTTTTCTGCCATAACTTTTCGAATAGAGAAAATATTACTTTTTCGCTCCTCAAAGTCGTTCCCCATGTCAAAGATTGGTAGGAAACTTTATGTGACCAAAAGGAAATAAAGGAAACCTCGTTATTTAAAGTCACAGTCACCTGGGAATACTTTAGGGATGTTATTAAGGAACAATACTACCCTGTCGAAATTTATAACGACTTGTATACAAAATGGACCAAACTACGGCAAGAAAGAGACCAAGTAGTGACAGATTTCAGAAATATCTTCCAAACCTTACACACCAAGATGGGTATCAAAGATTCTAAGAAACATATGGTGCTCAAGTTTCACGGTGCTCTACATATATACATCCATACCTGAATGGAATTTCTATACATTTCGTCCTTGGGGGCGGCCTATCGATATGTCGTCATAATCGAGTAGAAGCTCAAACAAAAGACGTGACAATTTGGGCATAGGAACCCCTTGCAAAAAGAGCTAGGAAAGGGTAGCTTGAACCCACATAAAAAAGGACAGATAAAATATGGATAACATTAGGACAACAAGTCCAAGTCATAAGCAAAGAAGGGCACTGAAAAGACAAAGAAATATACCAGAAAGTGGTGTGACTTCCATAAGATCCCTTGGCATAACACTATTGATTTTCTCTCAAAGAAGTCGTTGGTGGCTGAAGTGAAAGTCGTTGAATTAGATGCGAGTTTCAACTCTGAGTCAGAACTAGAAAGAGGGAGGCAGATCATTGATGCGGAACCTAGTGCCACCGTTTCTACCACCAATCTCCAGCTCAGTGAACTAGATGAGCTAGAAGAAAGCGAGTTCCTTTTCCATTCACAGATGTGGGTAAAAGGCACCCCGTTTCACTTCATCATTGATAGTGGTAGCCAAAATAACTTCATCTCAGTAGAGGTCATCAAGCAGCTAGCCTTGCTGACAATGCCCCACCCACAACCCTACACCATTGGATGGCTCTGCTAAGGAAGTGATCTTCACGTCAGCCAAAAGTGTCGAATTTTGTACGACATAAAGCCCTTCAAAGATGAGGTATTGTGTGATTTTTCTCCTCTCAAAGTTTGTAATGTTCTTTTGGGACAACCTTGTTTATGGAAACGTCATGGTGTATATGATTATAGGCCTCGTAGTTTTATTATTACTTTGAACATGAAATTGTACAGGATACCCAAGGGAGTCCCACCTAGTGTTATTTCCTTGATCTCTTCCAAGGAATGCAAGAAGGTCATCTATGAGACAGAGAAATTTGGTTTCTTCATGATTCTCTCTCAGAGTGAGCGAAAGATCGCAGCCACATACAGGGCCTTCATGGTTAATTTTTCCACACAACAGAAGAAAGTGGATAAGGTCGTGGAAGAATACTCAGATATCTTCTCCTCACCTATCGAGGTACCTCTGCACTTCTAGGTCAAGCATCCCATCGATCTAACCCCTGGTGCACCACTACCCAATAATCCAGTCTATCATTGTTCTCTGTTAGAAAATGAGGAGATGAAGAGACAGATCCAAGAACTGCTCCACAAGGGGCACATTCATCCCATATCATCACCTTGTGGGAGCCCAATCATGGAGGTGCAGAAGAAAGATAGGACTTGGTGACTCTACATTGATTATCGAGCCTTGAATAAAATCAGATTCTGAAACCGGTACCCAATTCCCTGAATCAATGACCTCCTTGATTGGCTCACGGGAACCAAATACTTCATTAAGATTGATCTGAAGTCTGGCTACCACTAGGTCCCAGTAATATAGACAGATGTATGGAAGACCACCTTCAATTCAAAACAAGGTCTTTTCGAATGGTTTTTCATGCCCTTTGGTTTGACAAATTCTCCAACAATGTTCATGAGGATGATGGACAATATCCTGCGACCTTTCACTAATACTTGTGTAGTGGTTTATTTGGATGACATCCTGATCTACAAAAGGAATTAGGCATAACACTTACAACATATTTAGCAGGTTCTGCACACCCTACAACAACACAAGATATATGCCAACTTGGAAAAATTCTCTTTTGGCATGGATAGGGTCCGTTACCTAGGCTACATCCTTGATCAACATGGTGTTCATATGGATCCATCCAAGATCCAAATCATTCATGACTGGACAACACAAAACCACACTCACTAAGATTCATAGCTTCTTGGGCCTTGCCAATTTCTATTGTAGGTTCATGTTGGGATTTTCTCATATCGCATGGGCCCTTAGCTAAATAACCAAGGGTGGTGGTAAGGAAAAATTTGTGTGGGTGGGGCATGTCCCAACAACAAAATTTCAATGATTTGAAGTTGAGCTTGTGCTCATCCCCAGTAATTTCATTATAAAATATGTAGCAACCCTTTGAGATCAAAAAATATGCTTCAAACTATGTTTTGGGTGTCTTTCTAACTAAATACGGCCACCCCATGGAATATCATAGTGAAACTCTATCAGATGTTGTTCGTAAGTACCCAAATTACGAAAAAGAAATGTAATCTATTGTGCAAGCTTTCCTCCAGTGGAGAAATTACATTCTTGGGAAGGATAAATTCATCCACATTGATCATAAGCCACTGCTATTCATGCATACATGAGGCAAATTGCAGAATGACCGCCATCAGAAATGGTCCACATACTTGCAACAATTACACCTCAACATCAAGTATAAAATAGGAAGTACCAACCGAGTTGTTGATTTTCACAACCAAACTCCAGTCGCGACACTCACCATGGTGCTAGACTCTTGTTTCCACGAGACCTTTGAATGGATCCACCTCTATGAGACAGACCCTGATTTCTCCACCCCCTACCAAATGTTGGGCACAAACTTAGTTGTTGCTAATTTCCATCTTCAAGACAGGTTGTTGTTTCGTATGGGACATCTCAACATTCCATCAAGCGAGTGAGCAAAGTTTATCTCGGAAGCTCACTACAGTCGGCTGACAGGACACTTCAGCGTCAAAAATACAGTGACAGTGTTGCATAAACATTTCTACTAGCCGAAACTTTGATAGTATGTTAGCAAGTATATAAGGTCCTACACCACCTGCGCTATATCCAAACCGACCACTAAGAAAAAAGACTCATACACCTATTTTCCTACTCCCGATAGGCCATGGTAATCCATCTCAATGGACTACATGTCGGGCCTTTTGTCCACCAAAAGGGAAAATCATTGTGTTTTTGTGGTTTTTGATCACTTTTCCAAGATGACGATTATGGTTGCCTATAAGAAGAGCATCGCATTAGAGGCCACTACCAAGCTCTTGTTTGAATGAGTCTGGGTACATTTTGGAATCCCACAAACCATTGTCTCAGTTCGAGACAATCGGTTCCTCAACACATTCTCATCGAGCCTTTCGTCACAGCTAGACACCAAACTCACCAAATCCATTTCCTTCCACTCCCAGACAGATGGTCAAACTGAGGTCGTCAATCAAATAATAGTTCATATCCTGCACATTTACAATTCCAAGCACCTGTGCACATGGGATGGGAGTTTTACCAATGTCTAGCATATCTACAATCGAGCCCTACAAAGCTCAACTAGCCATATACCCTTTCAAGTGGGGTTGAGATTCCAACCATTGGTCCCCATGGAT
>SNQJ01S0006220.1:68354-81096 GCA_010110895.2 Picea sitchensis
TGGGCTATCGTGCGCCTAAAAAAAAGATCGTATGCAAAAGTTACGACCCCGGGAAGTTGATGTACTAGCTTACCACAACGGGGACCACATGACTTTTGGCGTTTCATCTCCTAGGGTTAGGATTTTGGATGCCTATGTCTTTTGAATTCATTATTATTGTAAAAAAGGCCTTCAAAGCCTCATTGTAATGATCTTCAAGTGAATGGACGTAGCCATCACATCTCTTCTTAGAGATAAGCCGCCACCATTCCAACAAGCTTGTTTTCCGCTACATTTTAAAGTTTCAACTTATTTCCTTATTGAATAGAAACCAATTTTACTGTATCTCTGTTATTATGTGTTAAACATATTTTAATAATTTGTATTCATTTTGTTCTGCTCATAAAATTTGGATCAGTGGTATCAGAGCAATCTGCTCATTGTCGTTCTTTTGCATGTCCCCAACGAGGTCAGGGTACAAAGAATTGGGTCTCGAGCTTGTTTCTCTTGAGGAAAAAATCTCTCGCACGCCCAAGCGACCTCTCATGGCAGGAGAAAATAATGATGATGGGATAGGAGATCCTTTCAAAAAATTTCTTGAGGAATCCCTCAAACAACAAAGGAATGAGATGATGGATAGTTTTGCGCAAATCCTTCGAGGGCTAACGACACGTGACACATCTTCCTCGAGCGGAGGCGCCACCCCCTTCAAGGTACAAATCAACTTTGATATTCCTATATTTAAAGGTTATATAGACGCAGATGTTGTAGACAAATGGTTGAATCTACTAGAAGGGTATTTTTCTGTCCATAACTTTTCGATTAGAGAAAATATTACTTTTTCACTCCTCAAAGTCGTTCCCCATGTCAAAGATTGGTAGGAAACTTTCTGTGACCAAAAGGAAACAGAGGAACCCTCATTATTTATAGTCCCAGTCGCCTGGGAATCCTTCAGGGATTCTATTAAGGAACAATACTACCATTTCATAAGTTATGATGACTTGTATACAAAATGGACCACACTACGGCAAGAAAGAGACCAAGCAGTGCCAGATTTCAGAAATATCTTTCATACCTTGCGCACCAAGCTGGGTACCAAATATTCTGAGTGACATCTGGTGCTCAAGTATCACAGTTCTCTGCATAGATACATCCAGACCTAAATGGAATTTTTGGACATCATGGCCTTGGGCGCGACCTATCGATATGTCATCAAAATCGAGTAGAATCTCAAACAAAATACGTGAAAATTTGGGCGTAGGAACCCCTCGCAGCAAAATCGAGGAAAGGTCAGCCCGAACCCGCAAAACAAAGGACAGTGAAACTATGGATAGCATTAGGACAACCACTCCAAAATGCAAGTAAATAAGGACACCAGAAAGACAAATAAATATGGTTGATTGTCGCTCAAAGCAGTAGTTGGTGGCTGAAGTAAAAGCCTCTGAATCAGATGCGAGTTCTGACTTTGAGTCAGAACTAGAAAGAGGGAGGCAGATCATTGATGCAGAACCTAGTGCCGCAGTTGCTGCCACCAATATCCATCCCGATGAACCATATGAGTCAGAATAAAGCAAGTGCCTTTTCCATTTACAGATGTGGGTAAAAGGCACCCCGTTGCACTTCATCATTGATAGTGGTAGCCAGAAGAACCTTATATCTACAGAGGTCCTCAAGCAGCTAGCCCTGGCGACAACGCCACACCCACAACCCTACACCATTTGATGGCTCCACCAAGGAAGCGATCTTCACGTCAACTAGCAATGTCAACACTCGTTATATGGAATCAAGCCCTTCAATTATGAGGTATTGTGTGATGTTTCTCCTCTTGAAGTTTGTAATGTTCTTTTGGGCCAACATTATTTATGGAAATGTCATGTTGTATATGAGTCTAGGCCTTGTAATTTTATTATTACTTTGAACAAGAAATTGTACAGGATACCCAAGGGAGTCCCACCTAGTGTTATTTCCTTGATCTCTTGTAAGCAATGCAGGAAGGTCATCTCTCATACCAAGAAATTTGTCTTCTTCCTGATTCTCTCTCAGAGTGAGAGAAAGATCGCAGCCACATCTAGGGCCTTCACGACTAATATTTCCACATAAMAAAATCAAGTGGATAAGGTCATGGAAGAATACTCAAATATATTGTCCTCACCTATCGGGGTACCTCTACACTTATGGGTCAAGCATCCCATCGATTTAAACCCCGACGCACCACTACCCAATGGGCCAGTCTAAAAAATTTCCCTGTTAGAAAATGAGGGGATTAAGAGAAAGATCCAAGAACTACCTTACAAGGGGCACATCCATCCCATATCATTGCCTTGTGGGAGCCCAATCATGCTTGTGCAGAAGAAATATAGGACCTGACAACTCTGCATTGATTACCAGTCTCTAAATAAAATCAGAGTCTAGAACCGGGACCTGATTGCTTGAATCAACGACCTCCTTGATCAGCTCACAAGGGTCAAATACTTCAGTAATATTGATCTGAAGTCTGGCTACCACTAGATCCCAATAGAATAGACAGATGTATGGAAGACCGCCTTCAAGTCAAAAGAAGGTATTTTTGAATGGTTTTCCGTGCCCTTTGGATTAACAATTACTCCAACAACTTTCATGAGGATGATGGAAAATATCCCGTGACATTTCACCAATACTTTTGTAGTGGTGTATCTGGATGACATCCTCATCTACAACAAGACTTCGGAGAAACACTTGCATCATATTCAGCAGGATATGCACACCGTACAACAACACAAGCTATATGCCAACTTGGAAAAATGATCCTTCGACATGGACATGGTCCATTACTAGGGCTATATCCTTGATCAGCATGGTGTGCTTGTGGATCCAACCAAGATCCATATCATCCATGACTGGACAACCCCAACCACACTTAGTGAGATTTACATCTTCTTGGGCCTTACCAATTTCTATTGTAGGTTCGTGTTGAGATTCTCTCATATCGCATGGGCCCTCAGCTAATTAACCAAGGGTGGTGGTAAGAAATTTTTTTGTGGGGCAAGTCCCAAAAAAAATGTTTCAATGACTTGAAGTTGTGCTTGTGTTCATCCCCAATAATTTCATTATGAAACCTGCAACAACCCTTTGACATCGAGAAAAATTCTTCAGAATATGTTGTGGGTGTCTTTCTCACTCAATACGGCCACCCCGTGGCATCATAGTGAGACTCTATCAGATGTTGTTCGTAAGTACCCTAATTATGAAAAATAAATGTACTTCAGTCTGCAAGCTTGGTGCCAGTGGAGACATTACATTCTTGGGAAGGAGAAAGTCATCCAAATTGATCATAAGCCACTACAGTTCATACAGACACGACACAAATTGCAGAATGACCACCATCATAACTGTTCCACATACTTGTAACAATTCCACCTCAACATTAAGTATAAAATATGAAGTACTAAGAGAGTTGTTGATTTCCTCAACTAACCTCTAGTCATGATACTCACCATGGTTCTAGACTCTTGCTTCCACAAGACCTCCGAATGGCCCCATCTCTATGAGACAGACCCTGATTTCTCCACCCCTTACCAATTGTTGGGCACAAACTCAATTGTCACTAATTTCCATATTCATGATAAGTTGTTGTTTCATCTAGGTCATGTCTATGTTCCATCAAGCAAGCGAGTGAAGCTTATATCGAAATCTCACTACAGTCGGGTGGCAGGACACTTCACCGTCGTAAAGATAGTGGCAGTTTTGCAAAAAAATTTCTACTATTCGAAAATTCGATAGGATATCCGCAAGTATATCAGGTGCTACATCGCCTGAGCTATTTCCAAACTGACTATTAAGAAAAAAGGGCTTGTATACCCCTCTGCCTACTCCTGACAGGCCATCGTAATCCATCTCAATTGACTACATGTCGAGCCTTCCATCCACCAAAAGGGGAAATGACTGTGTTTTTGTGGCTGTTGATCGCCTTTCCATGATGTCGATTCTCGCCGCCTGCAAGAAAAGCATCACAGTAGAGGCCACTGCCAAGCTCTTCTTTGAAGGAGTCTGGGTAAATTTTGGAATTCCACAAACCATTGTCTCAGATCGAGATATTTGGTTCCTCAACACATTTTGGTCGAGCCTCTGGTCACTGTTGGACACCAAGCTCACCAAATCCATTGCCTTCCACCCCCAGATAGATGGTCAAAATGATGTCGTCAATCGGATAATAGTGCATATCTTGCACATGTATAATTCCAAGCACATGTGCACATGGGATGAGAGTCTTCCCAATGTCCATCGTTGCTACAATTGAACCCTACAAAGTTCAACTGGTCATATCCCCTTTCAAGTGGGGTTTGGATTCCAACCATTGGTCCCCATGGATGTTGCACTACCCCTGGCGGCCACCTCGAACGACTCATCCCCTGCTCCACATAAAGCTGAAAAATCCACCTTGTTCATTAAGGGGATCCAACACCTCCTTCAACAGGTGCATGATATTTTACAGAAGTCTAGTTCCAAGTACAAGTAGCGCCATGATCAACACCGGGTGCCACATAAGTTTTAGATGGGAGACAAAGTTTGGTTGCACTTACAGAAAGAACACCTTATAGGGCCCCACATAAATCTTCACCTACTAGATTATGGGTCGTAAACTATCACCAAGGTTGTGGGTGAAAATGATTTTGAGCTCAACATTCCTCCTTTCCTTGGCCTGCACCCTGTATTCAATGTAGCTCTCCTTCGGCCATATTTCCCACCATTTTTTGACACCTCAGAGATAACAGAGCATGTGACACCAACATAGATCAACCTTGAATGCATGCAATAGGAATCCAGTGATCATATTGTGGACAGAAAGTTCAAGGGGACTCGACATCAAAGGATCCATCTTTATCAAGTTTTCAAAGCAGGGTAGCTCCTGCACCAAGGCAAGTGGCTCACCCGGGGCCAAATTCAATAGAAATTTCCTCATTCGATGAGGGAAATTGAAATGGAGACCATTGCTTCCTAAGGAGGGGGGGGATTTATCTAGATGTATGTCGGTGGCCTCCCACCTATTATAACTTGCTCATTTTGGAAGTTTTCCAGTTTGGCAGTTTTTTCCTAGTTTTTGGGTCCCCGACTTCCAGGGTTGTTTGGAGGCCCTAAACAACGTTTTCAGGGTTCACCACAATGAGAATGTAGAATGAGTCAGATTCTATTGAAATCATGTGTATTCCATGGATACACCTTTCCAATGGGCTATCGTGTGCCTAAAACGAAGATGGTATGAAAAAGTTACGACCCCATAAGTTGATGTATTAGCTTGCTCCAACGGGGCCCACATGACTTTTGGCGCTTCATCTCCTAGGGTTAGGTTTTTGGATGCCTATGTTTTTGGAATTCATGATTATTGTGAAAAGGAATTTCAGAGCCTCATTGTAATGATCTTCTTGCGAATGGGCGCATCCATCACATATCTTCTTAGAGATAATCCGCCACCATTCCAACAAGCTTGTTTTCCGCTGCATTTTAAAGTTTCAGCTTATTTTCTTATTGAATAGAAAGTAGTTTTATAGTATCTTTGTTATTCTGTGTTAAACATGTTTTAATAATTTTGTATTCATTTCATTTTTCTCACAAGATATGGATCAATGGTATCAGAGCGTTCTGCTCCTTGTCGTTCTTAATACATGTCCCCAATGAGGTTAGGGTACAAAGAATTGGGTCTCGAGCTTATTTATCTTGAGGAAAAAATCTCTCCCATGCCCAAGAGACCTCTCATGGAGGGAGAAAAGAATGATGATGGGATAGGAGATACTTTCAAAATGTTGCTTGAGTAATCCCTCATGCAATAGAGGAATGAGATGATGGATAGTTTTGATCAAATCCGTTTGGGGCTACCGACACGCGGTACATATTCCTCGAGCAGAGGAGCCACCTCCTTCAAGGTAAAAATCAACTTTGATATTCCTATATTTGAAGGTTAGATAGATGCAGATGATGTAGACAAATTGTTGAATCTACTAGAAGGGTATTTTTTTGTCCATAACTTTTCGAATAGAAAAAATATTACTTTTGCGCTCCTCAAAGTCGTTCCCCATATCAAATATTGGTAGGAACCTTTATGTGACCAAAAGGAAATAGAGGAACCCTCATTATTTACAGTCGCGGTCACCTGAGAATCCTTTAGAGATGTTATTAAGGAACAATACTGCCATGTTGGAAGTTATGATGACTTGTATATAAAATGGACCACACTGCGGCAAGAAAGAGACCAAGTAGTGTAAAAGTTAAGAAATATCTTCCATACCTTGCGCACCAAGATGGGTATCAAATATTCTGAGCGACATCTGGTGCTCAAGTATCGCGGTGCTTTACATAGATACATCCATACCTAAATGGAATTTATGGACATTTAGTCCTTAGGCGTGTTCTATCGATATGCCGTCAAAATCGAGCAGAAGCTCAAACAAAATACATGACAATTTGGGTGTAGGAACCCCGCACAACAAAATCTAGGAAAGGGTGGCCCAAACTCATAGAAAAAAGGACAGATAAAATATGGATAGAATTAGGAAAACCAGTCCAAGCTGTAAGAAAAGAAGGACATCGGAAAGACAGAAAGATACCGGAAAGTGGTGTGACTTCCATAAGATCCCTTGGCATAACACTGTTGATTTTTTCTCAAAGCAGTCACTGGTGGMTGAAGTGAAAGCCTATGAATCAGATGTGATTTCTAACTCTGAKTCAGAACTAGAAAGAGGGAGGCATATCATTGACGAGGAACCCAGTGCCACCATTGCTACCACCAATCTCCATCCTGGTGAACCAGACGAGCCAGAAGAAAGAGAGCGCATTTTCCATTCATAAATGTGGGTAAAAGGCACCTTGTTGCACTTCATCATTGATAGTGGTAGCCAGAAGAACCTTATCTCAATAGATTTCGTCAAGTGGATAGCCCTTCCGACAACACCACACCCGCAACCCTACACCATTGGATGGCTCCACCAAGAAAGCGATCTTCACGTCAACCAACATTGTCAACTGTCGTAAGACATCAAGCCCTTCAAAGATGAGGTATTGTGTGATGTTTCTCCTCTCAAAGTCTGTAATGTTATTTTGGTCCAACCTTATTTATGGAAATGTCATGTTGTATATGAGTCTAGGGCTGGTAGTTTTATTATTACTTTGAATAGGAAATTGTACAAGATACCCAAGGGAGTCCCACCTAGTGTTATTTCCTTGATCTCTTCCAACCAATGCAACAAGGTCATCTCTCAGATCGAGAAATTTGTCTTCTTCGTGATTCACTCTTAGAGTGAGTGAAATATCGCAACCACATCCAGAGCCTTCGCGGATGATCTTTCCACACAACAGAAGCAAGTGGATAAGGTCATGGAAGAATACTCAGATATATTCTCCTCACCTACCGGGGTACCTCTGCACTTCCACTTCAAGCATCATATCGATCTAACCCCCGACACACCGCTACCTAATGGGCTAGTCTACCATTTCTCTCTGTTAGAAAATCAGGATATCAAGAGACATATCCAAGAAGTGGTCCACAAGGGGCACATCCATCCCATCTCATCGCTTTGTGGGATCCCAATCATGTTGGTGCAGAAGAAAGGAAGGACCTGACGACTCTGCATTGATTATCGATCTCTGAATAAAATCAGAGTCCATGAACTGGTATCTGATTCCTTGAATCAATGAACTCATTGATTAGCTCACGGAGGCCAAATACTTTAGTAAGATTGATTTGAAGTCTAGATACCACCAGGTCACAGTAGAATAGACATATGTATGGAAGACCACCTTCAAGTCAAAAGAAGGTCTTTTCGAATGGTTTGTCATGCTCTTTGGTTTGAAAAATTCTCCAACAACTTTCATGAGGATGATGGACAATATACTGCAACCTTTCACCAATAATTTTGTAGTGGTGTTTATGCATGACATCCTCATCTACAACAAGACTTGGGTGGAACACTTTTAGCATATTCAATAGGTTATGTACACCCTTCAACATCACAAGCTATATGACAACTTGGAAAAATTCTCCTTTGGCATGGACAAGGTCAATTACCTAGTCTAGATCATTGATCAACATGGTGTGCATGTGGATCTAGCCAAGATCCAGATCATCCGTGACTGGATAGTCCTAACCACACTCACTGACCTTCAAAGCTTCTTGGGACTTGCCAATTTATATTGTAGCTTCGTGTTGGGATTCTCTCATATCACATAGGCCCTCAGCCAAGTAACCAAGGGTGGTGGTAAGACAAAATTTGAGTGGGGCATGTCCCAACAACAAGATTTCAATGATTTAAAGTTGTCCTTATGCTCATCCCCAGTAATTTAATTATCAAACCTGCAAAAACCCTTTGAGATCGAGACATATGCTTCAGAATATGTTGTGGGTGTCTTTCTCACTCAACATGGCCACCCCATGACATATCATAGTGAGACTCTATTAGATTTTATTCGTAAGTACCCTAATTATGAAAAAGAAATGTACTCCATTGTGCAAGCTTGCCACCAGTGGAGACATTACATTCTTGGGAAGGAGAAAGTCATCTCCATTGATCATAAACCACTGCAGTTCATGCATACATGAGGAGAATTGCAGAATGATCGCCATCATAAGTGGTCCACATACTTGCAACAGTTCCACCTCAAAATCAAGTATAAAATAGGAAGTACCAACCGAGTTGTTGATTGCCTCGGTCGACCTCCAATCGCAGCACTCACCATGGTGCTAGATTCTTGCTGCAATGATACCTTCGAATGCCCCCACCAATATGAGACAAACCCTGATTTCTCCACCCCTATGAAATGTTGGGAACAAAATCAGTTGTCGATAATTTTAATCTTCAGGACATGTTGTTGTGTCGTATGGGCCATATTTGTGTTCCATCAAGTGAGCGAGTGAAGATGATCTGGGAATATCACTATAGTTGGGTGGCAAGACACTTCAGCATTGAAAAGACAGTGGTAGTGTTACAGAAAAATGTATGCTGTCCGAAACTTTGATAGGATGTTGACAAGTATATTAGGTCCTACGCCGCCTACGCTATTTCCAAAACGACCACTAAGAAAAAGGGCTTGTACACCCCTTTTCCTACTCTTGACAAGACATGGTAATCCATATCAATGAACCACATGTCGGGCCTTTCATCCACCAAAAGGGGAAATGACTGTGTTTTTGTGTTGGTTGATTGCTTTTCCAAGATGGCGATTCTGGACTCCTACAAGAAGAGCATCACAGTAGAGGCCACTGCCAAGCTCTTCTTTGAATGAGTCTAGGTACATTTTGGAATCCCACAAACCATTGTCTTAGATCAGGACAGTCGGTTCCTCAACACATTCTGGTCGAGCCTCTGGTCACTACTGGACACTGAGCTCACCAAATCCACTACCTTCCACCCCTAGACAGATGGTCAAACCAAGGTCATCAATTGGATAATATTGCATATCCTGAACATGTACAATTCCAAGAAATTGTGCACATGGGATGAGTCTTCCCAATGTCCATCATAGCTTCAATGGAGCCCTACATAGATCAACTAGCCATATCCCCTTTCAAGTGGGGTTGGGATTCCAACCATTGGTCCCCATGGATGTTACACTACCCCTGGCGGCCACCTCGACCAACTCATCCGCTTCTCCACGTGAAGCTGAAAAATCCACCCGGTTCATTGAGGGGATCCAAAACATCCTTCAACAGGTGTAGGATATTTTACAGAACTCAAATTCCAAGTACAAGTAGCACCATGATCAACACTGTGTGCCACATAATTTTTAGGCGGGAGACAAAGTTTTGTTGCACTTGCAGAAAGAATGACTTATAGGGCCCCATTGGAAGCTTCTCCCACTTCATTATGGGTAGTACACCATCACCAAGATTGTTGGTGAAAATTATTTTGAGATCAACATTCCTCCTATCCTTGGCTTGCACCTAGTATTCAACGTGGCTCTCCTTCGACCATATTTCCCACCATTATTGGACACCTCATAGATAATAAAGAAGTTGATACCAAGAGAGATGAACCCTGACTGCATTCAATAGGAATCCAATGATCATATTGTGGACACATAGGTCAAGTGAACTCGACATCAAAGGATCCATCTTTATCAAGTTTTCAAAGTAGGGCATCTCCTGCACCAAGCAAGTGGCTCACCCGAGGCCAAATTCAACAAAAATTTTCTCATATGATGGGGGAAATCAATGCAATGGAGAACATTGCTTCCTAAATGTGGAGGATTGATCCATATGGATRTYAATTGCCTCCCACCTATTCTAACTCGCTCATTTTGGCARTTTTCTGTTTTGACAGTTTTTTCCTAGTTTTTCGGTCCCCGACTTCCGTGGTCGTTTTGAGGCCCTAAACAATATGTTYAGGGCTCGCCACAATAAGAATGTAAAATGAGTCAAAGTATAATGAAAATATGTGTATTCCTTGGATATACCTTTCCAATGAACTATTGTGCGCCTAAAACGAAGATCGTATACAAAAGTTACGACCCCGKGAAATTGATTTACTAGCTTACTCCAACGGGGCCCACATGACTTTTGGCGCTTCATCTCCTAGGGTTAGGTTTTTTGATGCCTATGTTTTTGGAATTCATGATTATTGTGAAAAATTCCTTCAGAMCCTCATTGGAATTATCTTCTTGGGAATGGGTGCAACCATCACATCTCTTCTTAGAGATAAGCCACCACCATTCCAACAAGCTTGTTTTCCACTGCATTTTAAAGTTCCAGCTTATTTCCTTATTGAATAGAAATCGGTTTTATTGTATCTCTTTTATTCTGTGTTAAACATATTTTTATAATCTTTATTCATTTTGTTCTGTTCACAAAATATGGATCAGTGGTATCAGAGCGGTCTGCTCCTTGTCGTTCTTAATGCATGTCCCCAACGAGGTCAAGGTACAAAGAATTGAGTCTCGAGCTTGATTCTCTTCAGGAAAAAAATCTCTCGCACGTCCAAGAGACCTCTCATGGAAAGAGAAACGAAAGATCATGGGATAGGAGATCATTTCAAAATGTTTCTTGAGAAATCCCTCACGCAACATAGGAACGAGATGATAGATAGTTTTACACAAATTCTTCGGGGGCTACCGACACACGACACATCTTCCTCGAGCGGAGGCATCGCCCCATTCAAGGTACAAATAAACTTTGATATTCCTATATTTGAAGGTTAGTTAGACACAGATGCTATAGAAAAATGGTTGAATTTACTAGAAGGGTATTTTTTTGTCCATAACTTTTCAAATAGAGAAAATATTACTTTTGCGCTCCTCAAATCCATTCCCCATGTCAAAGATTGGTAGGAAACTTTCTGTGACCAAAAGGAAACAAAAGAAACCTCATTATTTACAGTTGCAGTTACCTAGGAATCATTCAGGGTTTCTATTAAGGAACAATACTACCCTTTCGGAAGTTATGATGACTTGTATACAAAATGGACCACACTGCAACAAGAAAGAGACCAAGCAGTGCCAGAGTTCAGAAATATCTTCCATTCCTTGCGCAACAAGTTAGGTATCAAAGATTCGGAGCGACATTTGGTAATCAAGTACGTGGTGCTCTACATAGATATATCCAGACGTAAATGGGTATTTAGGCATCTCTTCCTTGGGCGCAGCCTATCGATATGCCGTCAAAATTGAGCATAATCTCAAACAAAAGACGCAACAATTTGGGCATAGGAACCCTCGTAGAAAAATATAGGAAGGGGCAGCCCGAATCCGCAGAGCAAAGGACAAAGAAAATATGGATAGCATTAGGATAACCAGTCCAAGCCGCAAGAAAATAAGGACATCAGAAAGACAAAGAAAGATACCAGAAAGTGGTGTGACTTCCATAAGATCCCTTGGCATAACAATGTTGATTGTCGCTCAAAGCAGTCACTGGTGGATGAAATGAAATCCTCTGAATCAAATGTGAGTTCCGACTTTGAGTCAGAACTAGAAAGAGGGAGGTAGATAATTGACGTGGAACTTGGTGCCATCGTTGCTACCACCAATCTCCATCCCAGTGAACCATATGAGCCAGAAGAAAGTGAAATCCTTTTCCATTCATAGATGTGTGTAAAAGGAACCCCATTGCACTTCATCATTGATAGTGGTATCTAGAACAAACTTATCTCAGTAGAGGTCATCAAGTGGCTATCTCTGCTGGAAATGTTGCACCATAGCCCTACACCATTGGATGGCTCTGCCAAGGAAGCGATCTTCACGTCAACTAACAGTGTTGAGTGTCATATGACATCAATCCATTCAAAGATGAGGTATTGTGTGATGTTTCTCCTCTCGAAGTTTGTAATGTTCTTTTGGGCCAACCTTATTTATGAAAATTTCATGTTGTATATGAGTCTAGGCCTCGTAGTTTTATGATTACTTTGAACAAGAAATTGTACAGCATACCCAAGGGAGTCCCACCTAGTGTTATTTCCTTGATCTCTTCCAAGCAATGCAGGAAAGTCATCTCTCGGACTGATAAATTTCTCTTCTTCATGATTCTCTCTCAGAGTGAGCGAAAGATCACAGCCACATCCAGGGCCTACGCGTCTGATATTTTCACACAATATAAGTGAGTGGATAAGGTCATGGAAGAATACTCAGATATCTTCTCCTCACCTATCACGGTACCTATGCACTTCTAGGTCAAGAATCCCATCGATCTAACCCCCAACACACCGCTACCCAATGGGCCAGTCTACCATTTCTCTCTGTTAAAAAATGAGGAGATCAAGAGACAGATCCAAGAACTTCTCCACAAGGGGCACATCCATCCCATATCATC
>SNQJ01S0006220.1:106689-120507 GCA_010110895.2 Picea sitchensis
AAAAAGAACAATATAATCTTTGTTCTACATGTCTTTTGCAAGTCGAGTCCTCTTGCTGATCATCATTCGAACTCTTCGTCTTCTCTGGCGGTTATCCAAAATTGGTTCATCATCACTGGGCGTTATCCTGAGTTTCTTTGGCTTCTCTAGTAGTCACAACTCTTTGCCTTCTCTGGAAGTTACAGTCAGTCATTTTTGGCGTCTTTGGCTTCTAAGCCCCTTCCTTCACATGACCAGATGCCTATTCAAAAGGTGCTTCACGATCTTGGTCTAGCGAGCACTAGCTCCTTTTTTTCGATATGACCTTGGGCGATGAACTTCATGTGACCATGCAATTGCAGGAGCAAACTTTCTTCTCGTTATCCCCCTGTCGCATGTGACCTCAGGCTACGTCCTTGCGTAAGTGAGCGATTGCAGATGCGTCCAAGAGTGGTTTGGGATCAACCTCTTTTCTCCCTGCAATCCACCTCTAGCCGCCACATACCCTTTCTCCAAAACTGTGGTTTCAATTGTGGCTCGCTCACGAAAAATTAAGACTCGAGCCTGTTCTGGCCCAGTAATTGAGCATGACCGTCGATCTTACAGTCTCTGACAGATTCCTTCGATCAACGACTTTGATCTATCTTCCTTCCCTGCCTTCTTTCCTCTATCCACGCATGATCCTTAGTCTTAACGACCAAGTGACATGTGGCCCTTCAAACCAATGGATGAGATCAATTTTCCCTTTCGGTCTTCGGGAGTCTCGATTCTCAAAATCCTCTTTCTCCCGGAGCATTTCACCTGGAGTCCACAATCTAACGACACATGGTCTTCTCGAATCAATGGTCATAATCCCTTCGGGTATTCGAGGTTCAAAAACCTCAACTTTCCAACCTTTCAACCTTCCTTTGATTTTTCCTGGAGTTGAAAATCCACTGACGCGTGTCCCTTTCGGATCAATGGTCACGATCCTTTCGCATGTCTGGAATTCAGAATTCTCAAGTCTCAACTGGAAATACTTGAAGTGAGATTTCTCTGAAATCTCAGATCAACTGACATGTACTCCCCTTGGAAATCAAAAGTCATGAGTGACTTCGACACTTCAGGCTTCAGGAGTTTCAACTCCTATGCACTCATTTCTCCCGGAGTGCTTTCACCCGAATGCATAATCTTCTGACACGTACCCCTCCCGATGATCAACGACCGATACTTTTCTTTGACAATTTTCACGTTCTCTGCATCCACAAACTTTCGAAGTTGTGGATCTCGTGCCACCTTTCCTCCTCGACGATGGACGAACCCAAACCACTTTGGGACTTAGAAACTTTGGGCAAGTGCTAATGGTAAAGTTCCCAAAGTAAAACTCTCGGACTGACGTCACTTACTTACGTCACTTGATGACGTGTCATGAGCCTAGTAACTGCTACGTGTCACTCAGATTTGTGATTTGCACGTACTTGAAATTCCGAATCAACTTAACACTTGTCATTGCCTGATTGCATCACATGTCCTTGCTGACGTAGTCTTGTTGATGTGGATCCCCATTCACATTAGGAATTCAGCCCTCGGGACTTCGGGTATTTCGACTTTTCAAGTCGCCAATTCTTCCGAAGTGAGAATCCCCGAACAGTAACCTCCTCGCAACTTTTAGACCCGAACTAAATGTTGTTCATCAATCATGTTCTTATATTGATGACTCGATCTTTCAGTAATGATTATTTTCTATCGTATCCTGTCCTTCCACTTTAAAATGATCTGACGACTGACGTTTGCTCCGGCTCTTCGGCTCTCCAGACTTCGGGGATTTCAGATCTCAAACTAAAACTCTCGAAGTGATTTCTTTGTAGTGTAACCTCCTCACATCTTTAGACCCGAAATGAATTTTGTTCATTGATCAAGATCTTAGATAAACGACTCTTTCTTATCCTGTCCTTCCACTTAAATCAATCTGATGACTGACAGAAATTCGGATGATCGAATTCTCAATCGTTTTTCCTCGCTTATCCTATCCGTCCATCAATTTAATCCGACGGTTGTTGGTCCTCTGGATCGGTGATTCGATGACCACTGTCTCTCTTCCTCCTGAGCTTCTGATATCTCCAACTTAGAAGGTTTTCTAAGTTTATCCTCCTACGAGTCCATCTCTTGGACCTCGTCTACACTTTTGAAAACTGCTATCTCTTCTGAGATTTCTCTTCTTCTGCTCTCTTGAGGTTTGGTTTGTTGTTGTTCTTACCATCAATGACAAGAACATTCTTCCTACAAACATGCCAACAATCTCCCCCTTTGGCATTGATGGCAACCCTGAAAGTCTGCACTATTTTTCTTAGACCTCCAACTATAGCATACAGACAATACCTTTTTCTCCCCATTTGACATCAATGTCAAAGAAAACAAGCTCCCCCTGAGCTATTGCAGTACTTTTCGGAGGTATCAGATATTCAACCAACACATACTCCCCCTGACAGGATGGACTCTCTTAGGTGAGAGAAGGGATGACACCCAGCTTCTGACGGAGATATTCAAATGGTGTCTTGGCTAGGGGTTTAGTAAATATGTCTACAATTTGTTTTGTGGAAGGAATATAATTCAACTTAACAACTCTATTTGTAACAACATAGTTACCAACTTAATGAGAACTGTGACCTCAAAACGAGAACTTTGGCCCAAAAAACCCATATTTTTCATAAAAAACATCAAAATCAACCCCCAAATCAAAATGTGGTTCTACCGGTAGCACCATTTTTTAAAACGGGGTCAAAATTACAACATTTTTCAAACATGGCCTTCAAATCTTAGACAGTAGCTCAGAAAAACCTTAAAATCAACACCTAAAAACAAAAAAGATGTTTTTGAATATTTTTTTCTTTTCAAAATGTTAAATTTTGAGATCATTTGAAATCGTATTTTTATCACTTGGTACCATTAAAACCAAAACCTCAAAATCAACCATCAAATTGAAAAGTATTGCTACTGGTAGCACCCATTCTAAAATTGGGGTATTAAAATGACCAATTTTTATAATGTGGTAAAATAACTACTCATTACTATAAACAAAATCATAAAATCAACCCTTAAATGTTTACTTTTTAAATGTTATTATCACGCAAAGCACAAGTTAATACATAATGCCATGAAAATATCACAACATACTTTAAAAATTCAACGTCACTTTTTAATATTTTTTTCCTTTTAACAATAAAAAAGTGAATACAAGTTACATTGAATGAAACATAAACAGTTTCTTAAAAGTATTATTATATTGACCATATTCAAAACATATGAGCTAAGAAATTTTATTATATTATCCATAATAAAAAAACATATCATTCGTAAAACATAACAAAAGATTCATAACTTAATGTAAGATCATATGTAAGTTCAATGCTCTTTTTTAGTTACCATACAAACATCATATGGATAAAAATTTATTAAAATCTTCCATACACTTATTCAGATTGACTCATGGTTTCTGAAATACCATCAGAGTCTACATTGTCTTCAGATGAATGTTTTGATGAAGATGTATATGATCCATACTCTTATCTATTGTCGATGAATGCACCATCTGAGTCTACATGCATGCCCAACATTTCAGATGTCAAATGCCTTTTAGATCTACGACTAGGTTCAACATATGTACATCTTGCATTTATTTCTTGTGGCAACAACCTCTTGATAATCTATGTTGTCTTGGAGCGAAGAGTTCCTCTCTTTGTCAAATTGAAGTCATAAACAAGTATTTCAACATCGTCTAATTTTAATAGGTCGGCGCGATGACGAGTTGTATTTTGACCCTTTCTTTTTCTCTTTCTATTGACATGTTTCTCAACCACCATCTTTGGCTTGTACACACCATTGAATGGGTGTTACTTGTTTCATAACAATTCACTTCAATTGCAACAACATTAAAATTTTCTTTCTCAATCTTTATAACCTTTCCTATCCATAATGGATAACCATGTGGATCCTCAGTCGCTAAAACTGCAATCATGCTACCCTCCTTAATATCTTGTAATGAACCCCTGTAAAGTTCTTCCTTGGCTTCACACTGTGCGCGTGACCTTCGTGAACCAATATACATTTCTCTTTCCTCTACTTGTGTAATTGTTGTAGGAAAATATCCCTACAAACAGGTAGATTTCCTCTTGATATCTAGACTCTTAACTCTAAGACAGAAGGTGCTTAACATAGACACTGACTTCCTTATAGATATAATCAAGCTGATGAACAAAAGAGAAGTAGGAAAGCATGTACCTTATGGTAGAGTAGGAAAGCATGTACCTTATGAATGTCATTTGTCCCTACAAGGTCCGGGATGTGCCTGGGACCTTGAGCTCCTTGGTAGATCCTAAAAGACAAACAAAAGTACAAACAACTCTCACTCTACTAAGATTATCTAAAACATAGATCCATCTACCGACAAACTTATATGGAACAAGTACAAGTTTGAAAGAAACAAGACAAGCATTGATTATATTGATGAAAACAAAGTGCTACTTATAGCCACATTATAGTAACAAATTTAATAAGCCCTCCTTGTCCAAACCTCTTCTTAAATGTACCAATAATAATGTAATGTTGATGTTCTAAATGACATCTTCCTCATGAGATCATAAGTTGATGTTTCAATTTCTCTCTTTCCATTTCCCCTCCTCCATGGAAACCCTCATTATATAAGATTTGAGGTTTTAACCACCATGGAGAGGTGGATCTCCTCATAAGATCCACCAAGAAAGGATCTCTAAGATATTTTAGGGGAGAAAAATATTTTTAAGGATTTTGGGGAGGAACATCTCTCATGGATTTTATGAGGAAATATTTCAACCATCCATGATCCTCCACCTCTTCCTAAAAATAGGAAACCAAATGTGAGGTGGATTCACACTTAATTACTTTTTCATGAATATTAATAATAATTCATGTGCACTTGATTCTCACACTTAATCATTCATTTCCATGAATATTAATAATAATTCATGTGTACTTGCATTTGGCCTTCATGTAATATATCCTCCTCCACATTGACTAGGGATTGTGACATAGGTTATTCCATGTATTCAAGGTGTATGGATATGCTTGTGAACCTCAAGTCCATTGTAGTTAATGTCTAGTTCCTTACCATGTGTTGTTACCATGTGCCGCGTGCCATACCGTGCCATGTTCCGTACCATGTGCCATACCGTGCGGGTCTATATCGATCCGTCCGTCCATTGGACCGCCCCAGAACCAACTATGTGTGCCATCGTTTAATCAATCAATCATGTTTCCCAAGTGTCCACCTTACTTCAGCCATCTCTTTAGGGTGAGGTACCTAGGTGCAACTTCATGTACAAAGAATCTCAATAGCACCTTTAGATTCTTGAACTTCAACAATGTTTGTTTCTTCTGATTCATTTGGCATATTTTGTACAATGAATGGAGTCCCTAACATTGTATCTTCATTTGTTGAGCTTTGAAATTATGTCACTTTGACTATTGAAAAAAAGACTCCTACCAAACAAAATCAACAACATCAAATTACTCATATGTATCCCAATGGACTCTTTTAATCCTTCCCATTCTAAATAATCTACATTTCTATTACTTCATGCATGGATTTCCCAAAGAATTGATTGTAAACTACAATTTTGATGTAAATATTGGGCGATTTGGAATGAATTTCAAAAATGATAAACCTTATGAAGGCCCCCATTCTACAGTAGCTGAATACTTCTTTCCCCAAATAAGTGTTTTCTCATCAAATTTTTCTGCATAAAATTGATGTTGTACACTGTCATTAAGTTGGTCAATACATTTTTCACATGTGATCCCTTGGAATAAATCTTCGCATGTCAAAACTTTCTTCTAATATATGAAAAATGTGCTCTAGGAATGTATGTTTTCTCTTTGATAGCATCTAATCAATGATGGTAGAATTCCAACATTTTTCCTCATCAATGTTAAGGAAAAACGACTGAACATTTGATCAATATGATCAAGTGAGTGTGTCCCAACAAATATGGAAACTAAATTTCACCTTTTGAAATATTCTCAATTCAATAAGCATGCTTAGATATCCAAACACAAATTTGATTTTTATTTTCACACTAGTGTTGTCCAACCTGTAGATAGAGAACTGAGGCTTCCTGCACTGTAAAGGAGAGCACATGATGAATTATGGTGATGTATTGATTTGTACCAGGAATATTTGAGTCAGAAGTGAATATTTGGACATTTTTCCATTGAAAACTATACAACCAACCAAGTGAAACTGAATGAAATTCTTCCCTAAGAAATTTTTGGTGTAATGGACAAATGTAGAAGTGTTTTTTTTTTTATCCATGCCATCAATTACCATATCTAAATATTTGCTTGGAGCATCATAACACTTCTCCGATGTTTGTACAAAATTCTTCTCTTTCACTTGATCGTTGATTCCGATGTTCTTGAAGCGCTTTGAATATGTAACATGTACATGATATATGAAATATTGATCATATAAGCTACAGTTGATAAATTCATTCAATTTAAAATAAAAAAATAGTAAATACATACTTTTCCTACTCTTCTCAGATTTATATCTTCTTTATTTAAGAGTAGCATATATACTACAAATCCCCATCCTTGGCTTCTTAAGAATACATACATTGTTGAATTGTTTCTTCATATTCTTGTAAAATATGCATATGTAATAAAATTATCCTTTCCTTCAACATCTCAACATATCCTTTGTACAAGTAGATTTCCCTCCTTGAGAAAATTATCTGAATATGTATTGTGTCTCTATTCTGCATACACTCTCCATGTTTGAAAAGAAATCACGCATCCATGACACAATGCAGCTTTTGTGAATGGCCCACTCTCTCACCCATAATGTACCTTTGAATAAAATTATGGATCTTTTCCAACCCATTTAGATTCTTGATAATTCCTAAGACACCAACTGAGTGAATTTTTGAAAGTCTCTTCTCAAGTAAAGTAAAATATTCCCAATGTGATAATAATATCCTATCTTCGTAGATATCATGCAATCCAATAAATATGAATTTTGCATGCTCTTATTTTTACAAATATGTCTTATTTTTATTCAAGGCATACATGTAGTCCATTCTTTCAACAATTATTTTGGACAACATTCACTTGAAATCAATCTTTATGGAAATTGATTACAGAAATTATTTCTAGACCATGCATAACTAGAATGTTTTGGATCTATTATAAAAGTTCTATCTGGTCCTGACACAATGTTTCTTTGTAAATGTCTCCACCTTTATTTCATCATCCCTAATAGAAGGTTTTTCCTTGTCACCACAAGGAGTAACTAGCAAAACATTGTCAGGAGACCTGAATCCAGAATATCACCCACCTTTCATTTGTCGTTTGAATGTTTGAGAACATCACTAATAACATAATCATTTGGAGAAAAATAATCATCAACATTATGTCCACTATTGACATAATCATCTCATTGCTTTCAAAATCCCCACATGAGTGAAAATTTCCACCATCTTTCTTGTGCCTTGAAAACCTTCATCAGATCTTGAAAATCTTCACTTGGAGGAAAATCAACATCAATATTGTTTCTTTTTAATTTATCACTGGGGAAAGAGTGACCACCAATGGCTTAATCATCTTCACATTTTAAAACTCACCACTTGAAAGATATTATTCATCATCCCCATCCTCATTACTAGCTTAAATATCCTCACTTGAGGAAAATCTTCATCATCCTCATCAAGACTTCAAAATCCTCAATTTGAGGGAAATCATCAGCACCAACATTGTTTCTCTTAAATTCCTCATTCGAGAAAGACTGCCCAGCATTGTCATAATCATCATCATTGCTTTTAAAGTCTCCACTTGGGGAAAATTCTTCTCCATCCTCATCCATGCCTTGGAAATCCCTCACTTCTGGAGGAATACTCATTAGTACCTTCAAAATCCTCACTAGGAGGAAAATCATAATCACCAACATTGTTGTTCTTTAAATTCTCCACTTCTGTGGGAATTCTGGTCCACTATTTTCATAATCATCTTCACTGGTTTTAAAATTTCTACTTGAGGGAATTTTTCCATCATTTTCACTGGTGCCTTGGAAATCTTCATCAGCATCGCCCAAACTCTTCACTTGAGGAAAATTATCATCCCAATCATTCAAACTATGATCATAGTCTCCACTTTGGACCTACATTTGATTATTTTCATTACTATTAAAATATTGACTAGATTTATCACCATCATATTCATCCTATTCATCATCAGTTCCTTCAAAGTCCTAAATTAGAGGACTTTAAAAACACCGATGATGAAGAGGAGGAACATGTTGAATAAAATTGTTTGCACCATGATCAAAATTATGACTAGATGAAAAAATTAATGACGCCTCATTTGCATTACAACCATTCCTATGACATTTCCTAGTCCCAAAAGAAGAGGTGTGTGAAAATTTGTTGATGTCCTTTAAATACAATTTTTTGTATTTGATGAAGCCACCCCTTCTCTCTTAGAACATAGAATGATAGAAATTCTCACCATCCCTATGAAATTATAATAACATGCATAATGAGCTTCCCCCAAATGCCCCCCAAAAAATATAATTCCAAAATTCCACCCCAAAATATTTCCTCCAAAATTTCCTCAATTTTCCTCCAAATTTCCCCAAAATTCCACCCTAAAATATTCCCTCCAAAATTTCCTCAAATTTTTCATTATTTTCCTTTAATAATTTAAAACAATTTTACTCTTTTATTTTGTTATTTACGTGTTAAATACAATATTTATCATATTTATCTATTTATCCCACATTTATAAAACATATTGATGATCCATATAATTTTAGGTATATATGTAGACAATATACCTAATTTTTTTTATCCCACATTGGTTATGCTAACAATAATTTATATCATTTGTGCTATATACACAAAATTTCTTTTATCTTTTTATATTAAAGGTTGTATCTCATGGTATTTTTTTTAAGATTTGGAGCAAGCTAAAACATCTAGAAGACATCCGAGGATAATCTAGCCAGCAAAGAGGATAATTTAGCATTTCAAAGGTTATTTTTTTAAAACATTTAAAAAAAAAAAAAAAAAAAAAAATCCTTAAGATTTTTTGAAAAAAGACAAAAAAAGCAAATTTAGATATAGTTTTAACATTTTTAGATTTTGTCTAGTTTTGTATGGTTTTTATTATATGTTATATGTTATATAATTATATACCATAGGTTATATGTTATATAACCTATAACCTAGGTTTATAGGTTATATAACATATAACCTATGGTATATGTTATATAACATATAACATTGTTATGTTGGCATGTTAACATAACATACAAGAGCTTCCTTTGGCCCCCACCCACTGCCAGACAGCCTTAGCCAATGGGGTTGTCGACGAAAGCATCAGCCTCTAGCCCCTGATGACCAAGCCCCGTGCACGGGGTCAATGGGGCGATGTCGAAGACGCTTCTAATTCCCTGACGACTGCTTTCTCCTGACACTGGCCTACCGGGGGCTGATAAATGTGTATACAGGTATAACATAGAACATTGTTATATGTTAATATAACATATAACAATGTTATATGTTATATTAATATACCTATACATATATGCTATATTAACATATACTTATACATATATATGTTATATATAACATATAACAATTGTTTTATATGTTACATTACATATATATCTAATCAATGCTAGTTTTTATTTTTACATATATATAACAATTAATTTTTCTAATCAATGTTATGTTTTTAGTTGATTATAATGTGTGAAAGGTGATTAATTTATTTTTTATCTTAATATAGGAAAATGTCGGGAAAGAGATTATCTATCAATAAATCCGAACAATCACTTAATTGCAATAATGGTATCAAAATTGCAACTGAACTCCATGAATGTTAGAAGTATCAACAAAATGATAGCTTAACACCCGAGCTATCAAGGAAATGAAAAATGTTAGAGAGTGAAAATCTATGGAAGGTGAAAACAAACAAGAATATCTTGGTTTCTTAAAGACAAGCAAGGACACGATGAAGACTATATATATTTGTATTGTGTCGAATCGGAACATGTGCAAGGAAATTACCGCACTTGCTGTTAATGTAGATATATAAGGTTTGGTGTCCACAACAATATTATTTATGCACTTCAAAACAAATGGATAAACCTATATCAAGTTTAGATATTGTTTCAAATTGACAAATTATAACAAGAATGAATGTTTTTCTGAATTATGTGCATCCATCGTTGATGACATTGAGAAAGGCAATGTAAGATTTTTATTTCTATTTTTGTGTCGCTATTATTTTAGTATCATGTTAATGTTTTAATTTGATTTCCAACATGAAAATGTTATTTTATTTTTACAAAATTTTGTCCGAAGACAAATTTCACATATGCTATTAAATGATTTAATCTACAAATAATTACATCATGGATGTCATCAACACTTTTCATATTGAAAAGACACAAGAATTGAAGGGAAAAGAAAAAAAAGAAATGGAGGTTGAACCCGCAAGAGTATACATAGAAGAAGAAAGAAGAAAGAAATATCCCCATTCTAGAAATCCTTAAAAGGGTTAGCATTTTGAAAATGAGGAAACTCCAATGAAGGTTTTGTTGAGAAGCTATAACACCTTGGAGATCAATAAAAGGAGTGAAGGATGATAAACTTATCATAAGTATATTATCACTTGTTAGGTCGGGATAAAATTTGGGTAAATGGAAGAAATGTGTGATGCACCCCAAAAAGGCATGTTTACGTAAGACCCCGGCCCAAGCACACGAGAAACTTATTATTTGAGGACACTGCTCGCAAGTGATCCTGACTTTGCGATGTTAGACCATTTATACTTGATTATGATGTGATTGACAAGATGACATGATGTGTTACTATTTTACGTAGATATGTGCTATTGATTCACTTTATTTGAGTGTGCATGGTTTTTGACATTGAGGATGCAGAGTAAGATCGGTGGAACCCTTGACCCTGGACCGAAATGGGAGTGTGCTTTGGGCTGATATGTTTATTATGATGTTCATATTTGATTGATGATTTGATGTTGTCATCTCTGACATGATTTTTGATTATGCAAAATACCATACCTGTCAATTTCGTGACTCTGGCCACATGGAGTAAAGGCCACACACGATTTGGAGAGAGGTTGAGGGAGGAGGAGGACAACGACCGCCATCGCCTACCAGCACTCCCTCCGCGGCTTGAACTGTAGGTTAAGCATTACCTAGTTTGAGAGGATCCATGATGCCGGAGGGGAAGACTGATAGTCACTCACATGATTCTGGTAAGCAACCCACAAGGCAGGGGCCTTATTTCTTAGAACCCTAGTCTCCTACAAGTTCACCTCGCGGAGCAAGCTGACCTGTGGGTTATAGATGTCTACCAATCACCTGGCCATGAAAGTGGCACCCTTGAGCACGTGGTGCATCCCGGCGGCACGCCGCACAAAAGAATTAAGAGTATGCAGTGGCACCCTTTGGAGCACGGGTGCGGCCCCGGGCGTGGGCACGCCGCAATAATGTGGAGAAAGGAGTCATCCAAAATAGCCCTAAGACCTCAACACCAGAATAAATCCTTAAAACAATTCCACTAGCTCAAGGCCAAGGCTAGTTCAATTTGATCCCTTTGTCAAAAAAAAACATAATTCAAGAGTATACATTGGGCCATTCATTACCCCTAGGATGATTTGCAACTCCACCTAATCCGAGAGGAGCTTCCTTCCTTAATTAAATACATAAAACAATTCCTCCTGCATAATTGAATTCATAAAGTATTGCCTTACTTAATTGCGTATATAAGGCCTTTCCTCATTCCCAGTAATAAGTTTGATAATTTGTCTTTTAGGAAGGTACTACTACTTCTCCCTAACATAATAATCAAAACTTAACCATCTCCCAATAACAAAACCATTATATTCTAGCTCATTAACAACTCTAATTCAAATAACATTAGAATTTCACTTCCTACTAGCTAGCACTAACAATACAAGTGCTAATAATAAAATTGAATAAAACCACTTCTAAGCTAATGTGAGTCTTCATAAAGGGTATAGGGTAAAATAAAGAGATTTAATAAATTAATTCAATTAGGGGTTGTAAATTTGAAAAGAGGGAATTAATTTGTTAACTAAAGGGAGTTTAGGAAGAAAATACACACACACACACACACACACACACACACACACACACACACACATATATATATATATATATATATATATATATTATGATTTTTTTAAAATAATAATAATAATATGAAAAATGATGCTTTAGTCGCTAATCACCTTTGTGTTTTCAAAAAAGGAAATAAAAGAAATAAAATAAAGGGGAAAACTTAAAAAGAAAGGGGATTTAGGGTTTGGGAAAACCTACTGGGATTTAGGTCAAAAGAGGATAAAAGAAAGAGATGGGGATTGGCTATGTGGTATTGTTATGTCAGCCAAATGTCAATGGGACTCCATTGCTTGTGGAGTTGGGGATTTCCCACCGATCTTGAGTGGTAGCTCACCTTGGAGGCGAGCCGGGAAGCTAGGTAACGTTCGATTGTGTGGCCCCTTTGCAGCTGGGCTAAGAGGAAAGGAGGAGTACCCCTAGCGCTATCAAGGCACCGCGAGTCCTCTACGGGTTACGAAGGGAGCAAAGATCAAGGCTTAGCTTATTTGTTAATGTGAGTCAATTGCGGTAAAGCAACAAGGCTAAGGTGTGTTCCTGATCTGTGTAGAGTAGGATGGATAGTGATTTACTGCTGTGTTTATGGTTTTATTGTTGTGAAATGTTGTTTCCTCGTCCTTCATACTCCGTAAGAAAAAAAAAAGGTATTTCAAGATCTCGCTTTTATAACAAAGGTGTTTGGAGGGTTCGTGTAAATTTGTTGTGGTTTACGTTATTTCGTTTTTGATATTTTATAGATGATAGATATACAGATAGTGATTATCTGATTTTATGATATTTTATACATTGACGATATACTGCACTGGCCGCTCATAACCCAATCGTTTGGGCATTTTCACATGTACAGTGGGCGTTTAATTACGGGTTGGGAGTCCCCATTCACGGCCGTGTATTTCTCCTGTACCTCGGGCGTTCATAACTGACTGGTCGTGATCATATGGCTGAGTGTACAACCATTTCGTTGTAAAATCCTTCCGTTTTGGTATTGGGTACAGTTATAAGGTTTTCTGATAACTCATTTTAGGTTTATGGGTACCGTATTTGATTCTGGGCGTTTTATACCTTTGTCGGCGTCTTCATTGATTGGGGGCGTCTCTATTTGAGACTGGGGCGTTATATGATTGCCGACACTCATCCTCTGGGGCGAAACCTTTCCCGTGGGCGTTCTTTCCCTGCCAGTGGGCGTTTGCATTCAATGTGGGTATTGTACATCACTTAAGCATACGTTCTACCCTGGATTTTATAAGCTGCTACCATTCGTTTTAAGTCTGCTGTCATTCGTGATCAATTACAGTCACTCTAAAAAAAAAAAAAATAGAAAAATATTGTCCGGTCTGGTGTAGCTCGGTGGATTGTTGTTAAGTTCCCAGTTAATAGATGCAATCATTGAAGAATGCCTTGTTCCATTGATAAGTTAAACATAATTATGGCACTCTTATATCTTCACCTTGGTCGAACCCTTATATAAGCTCGTAGAATGTTTGAATAGTTTTGATTTTTGAACATAATGGATTTTACTTTTATTATTTACCTACTACCTCTTACCATGCGCACCTCTAGGTAATTGGGGTTGTGCAATATAAACGTTCACGTTTTATTTGTCTGTTTGTATATGAACAATAAATGATGCCTGATCGGATTTCTCGCCCATTTTATTT
>SNQJ01S0006221.1:23856-66239 GCA_010110895.2 Picea sitchensis
GCAGCTGATGTACTCTGTTTTTCTTCTTGAATGAATAGCTGCTGTTTGCTCTGTTTTCTGTAGCGCAGCTGATACTCTGTTTTGTAATGGATATACTCTGTTTTAAATTGCCGAAAATATAAACTGTTTGGGCTGTTTTTCTCTGTTTTATCTGTTGGCATTTTGCAAACTAGAAGCATGAGCTCCAGCAACTTTTATTCTGCGATTTCTCTACATTTTTAAAATATATTGGCAGGTTGTCTCTAGAAATTTTGGGGCATCGTACATGAAGATTAGAGTTGTTGAGGCATGGCATGTCCTATAGATGATATTTTGTAGATCATTGCGACCATTGTTGTTTGTTCGATAAGAGGATGGGCAGTTGTAGATCCTTGAAGTTTGAAGCCATTGATGTGAATTATGCATTCATCTCCGCTATATGTGAAATAATAGGATGATGACGTGTACTGATTTTGGCACTGCCAATTGGATAGATTCACCTGTTCTTTAAGTCCATGGAAGAGATTCTCACTGGAAGTGTATGGGACTGAATTGAGAGTTATTCTAACTTTGGATGGATGTTGATTTTAACATTCAAGGCATTTTTTATTTATTTATAAAAGAGAGGTAGTTCGCTACAGTAACGAATTATTACACGAATTGCAAATGATAATGCTCGCGAACACATCAAAGACAGACGTGTCAACATAATTTGGTTATGGGACGGTTCCTGACAGTTTGAAATTTAAGTTACAAAACTAACAACTGAAGGAACGGTCCACCCAAGGGGATAAAAGAAAATAGAGCACAATTATTCAGGGAAGGGAAAAGAGTTCTGAAGTCGAAAATTTCTGGAGAAAAATTAGAATAACTTTCTAAGAGAGAATTTTGGCATAAATTTTTAGAGATAGTATGTTGGGAGTGTTGTGAGGATTTTTTTTCATTTCATTCTTTTCTTACATCTTCAATAGAGATTGACAGAATCGTCTACAACAAGGGGTCTTGCGAAGCAGCGAAGAGGATAAGCAAAGATGAGTTTGTTGACCTTCACAAGGTAAAGATTTACTTTAATTTTGTTGTATTAAGGCTCGATTTTGTTCAGCGCTAATGGGTTTCTATATGCAGGTTTCTTCCTTGTGATTCGCCACCATTGCTCTATTACACTTCTGGCTTAGCTTTATTTTTCCTTTTCATGCTTAGTGTTTCTATCGTACGTTGAGTCTAGAAGTGCTAAAGACCATATACTTGGCCCTAGTCTATGCAGAGACTTGCAAATTTTGAAAATTTATGATTTTGTATGAGAAGGCGCTTTTTAATGAAAATAGAGTTTTTTTTCACTCAGAAATATATCTTTGATTTTTTCTTTAAATACCTCAGTTTTCCTCATCTTTATTTATTTAACAATTTCATTTCAAAAATAAATAAATAAAGTTAGATAAAAAAAATTAAAAGACAAACAAAACATATTTTGTAAATAATTGTGTTTATAAAGTTTTATTTATTAATTTTTTTAAATTGTATAACTTTCTTTTGATTATTTTACTATTTTGATTTTATCGTTTTTAATTACATCCTAACTTCTAGATGAAAATAAAATAAAATTGTGATATCATAGTCTTCAAGGTTATTCAATAAACTTGTATTTTTACTTAGCATATTGTATTAATTTCTCCTAGCTTATGGTTAACTTTGTTTTAGTTACTTTTGCTAGAATAAAACAAAACATGAATATTAAATAGCATAAAATCACATAAAAATTAAATATTGTTAAAAGGTTAAATTATAATGTAAAGGAATTCATGCTTGGATTATAGGTTAGGAGAAAATTGGTCTAGAGTTTAGTGCATGGTTTTCTAGACAATGGAAAGTACCATGGTACACATGCAAAAAGTCACTCAAAGTTCGATCCGTTGTCCACCACGTTTGCGCCTCGTTCCGCAAAACTCCCCATCCGCGCCGTTCACCATTTCAGTTTACTTTGTCCTTCTTTTCAACTACCATGCCATTCGATGCGGGCGAGCACTATTCACCGATGACTCTGCAGCTAGATGGCAATCCATGCATACTCCCATCACAGTAGGATACCCATCCATACCTACTCCCATCGCGATTTCATGTGCCCATACTCCCATCCATTGGTTACCATCGGAATGTGACCATAGGATATACGTTATGGATGGATGACCAATGTTGTGGGCGCCAAGACAATGTGCATTGATGTCGTTTGAATTTTGAATTTTCCATTTTTCAAGTCCTTTCGATGCTTTGTAACACCAACTTGTTTTTGGAGGTGGCTGGTTTCATAACACCCCCTCAGCTATGAAGTGTTTTTCTTTCAGCATTAAAGTTGGTATGGGTTTTCTCGCGAGTTTGTTTGCACAACATACATGTTGATTTTATCTACGAAGGGTCATGCCCAAACTAGGGTTGCTTTAGTTATGAATTCATATGTAGTTTGATCCATGTATCTCTATGAGTGGTTCATTTCTCTATGGGGAGATTTTTCGAGCATTAAGTTCAACGGATTGGATCTAATAAGCAGGAACCAAAAACAGAGTTCCATGAGACGTTCAAAGTCTACCTCTTGTCTTGTTTTGCACTGAATAAATACATGTAACATTTTCTAGTGTGGAATAAGGTTCACGTTGGGAATTAGATTTATTAGTGGAGTGTGTTAGGTTTGTATTTCATTTTTTGACATATATATGAGTGGATTAAAGAACATTTTCTGGTTAGCTTTAAGATTGTATAGGTTAAAGTCAATTTTTTTGGTTTTTTAATATCAAATAATAATGGTTACAATAATATGTAATAATATGTGAGTACTTGAAGGTGAAATGTGTGAAACTTATATAATATTTTACATATAATTTAATCAAAATTTATTTATTTATATTTTTAAAATTAAATAATAATAATTGTTATGATATAAGTAAAAGGTTACTTAAATTTAATTTTTAATAAATAAATTATTTTATATTTATTTATAAGTTTTTAATACAATGAGTTTGAAGAGTTTAAATGAATTTATTATCTATAACTAGCATACTCTCTAAGCGAGAGGATGGGAATGTCAAAGTAATTAGAGGGAGGTTTAGTATTAGTGTTGTTAATTTGGATTATAAAGATATTGTGTTTGAATGCCCCCAAGGCGTATCAACTTGTATAAAGGAAACATGGAATTGTTCACCACTTTGTCCATTGAGTAGACAAACAACATTTGATATTGCAAACTTTTACCTAAACCCTTTATGCCCACCTAAATAATGTTCCCACTACCATCCATAAGAAAAGACCTTACATAACGCTCTTAAAGCACCATCTATCTTCCCTTTGTGTATGTTCTATTTATTAGAATTAACTTATTTATTTATAAAAGACATCCATGTTCTTCATGAAGTTGTTATTTTTCTCAACATTACTCAGTACACTATTTGGTTGTGGATAGGTCATCCACATTGTTGGTGAAGTTATGCATTTTAATCGACATTGCTTACTCGAAGTCATTTTAAAACATTATCCATGTTATTGACAAAGTTGTCATTTTTCTTAACATTTAAGTAATAATAATGTATTTATATGTAATAAAACTCACTAAAGCCACTTTAAGAACCAATGAGAGACAAACCCCTATAATTTTAGCATTCCCTTCATACCTAACTTGGACTCCATGTCCAAAAGGTTAATTGATTTATGCATTGTATGTAGTAGATATTAAGTTTACGTTCACAATAAAAGGGGACCCTCCAAGCATGAGACATGTGGATTTTATTATTGAGGGTTGCACCTTGGGGACCCTGAGGCAATACCATCAGAAGCATCAACATATCTCAAGGAAGAGAGTGAACAATTAGGCATGTTAGATATTGGAAATCTTCATAATCATAACCCTTGCATAATTCATAGAGATCTGAATTGCAATAATATATTTTTGAATGGTAATACGTGTGTTCTGAAGATCATGGATCTAGGTTCTACTTCTATTGTGGCAAATGATCATGATGCACACTCTATAATTGGTACACCGGAATGCATGACTCCATAATTATATGAAGAGGATTATAATCAACATGTAGATGTTTATTCGTTTGGCATATTCTTACTGGACATGGTTACATTGGATATTCCTTATAGTGAAGGTCATAATGTTGCTTAGATTTATAAGAAGGTGAGCTTTAGTATAAGGCTTGCATTAGTGGAAAAGGTTATCAATTAAAAAATGAGGCAATTTATTGAAAAATGTTTGTTGGGAGTGTCAGTGAATCCTTTTTCTGTAGAACTTATGATGGGCCCTTTCTTTAGAGGAATCCAAGTGAGCATCTAGTACATGTACATGCTACACTCTCTACTCTCTGTCGAAATGTAATTGTATAAGAATATGTTGTGCTTTGCTACAATTTTATGCAGTTTAATGAAAAACAAATCACATAATGCAGTATGTAATTTCCCAAGTAAAGTGGTGAAATTTTGTACTAAATATTAACTTGAAGTCTCGGGCATAAACTATTTATAAAAATGTATCAATCACACTCTATGATGCTCAAATTTAAGAATATTACAAAGCAATTTAATACAAGTGAAATTAGAAACAAAGTTGTTTATATCTATCCCTTAAAATATTTTAAAGTAGTAGGTGTATGTAGCCCAAAGCTAAAAGCTAAAATAATTATAAAATACGAAACTTTAATAATAAAAAAACGTAAATGAAAATGGTCACTCCACTTTTTGAAGTAGAATTGGAAAGATCTTGATGTTAATAACTATTAACAATGTCATATGTGTAAATTAAAATCATGAAAAAACTAATAAAATAAATTGATAAATAAAAATTGTGATATATTAGTCCTATCCATTGCACTCTAAAATATAATTGAATTCTAATACACTGTACTCTTCTAGACTTTGAAGCAACAAATTGTCAAAGATACTTGATATCACATAATTAATTTTTACCTAATCAATAATAATGTTATATTTTTATGTAATTAGATAAATAAAGTTGTTATACTAAAGTTGAACTTTATTTAAAATTTGAAATTTATACAAATAGTTTTTGTAAATGTTAAAGAATGAAAAACTTCATCTTTAAAACTTGGTTACTGTCAATAATATAAATAAGGGGATTTTATTTACTAATTTAGTATTTAGTTTGACTGTGATCTTAAAAATAAATTATTATTATTATTATTATTATTATTATAACTTGCATTTTATTAAAAAATTGAAACTAGCCTCCAACATAATATAGGTGTTAAAAAATGGTTATTTATGGTTGAGCAAACGCTCAAGGACCTGACTATGGAGACATAACTCTATTCTCATTAATTTTCCGATACAAAACCTGTCCCTAAGATATACCTTTGGCATAATTATTATTTTATTATGGAATTGTTTTGTTAAGTGGTTATCTCTTTTCTAAATGTTATATGTTAAAGTTTCCTTATTTAACATGGATCTTTATCTTATGGTCTATAAAAAAAATTATTTTCAACAAAGTATTGTTATACATTTCAAATTTCGATCTATACATGCATGTATAAAAACTCTTTAACTTTAAGATTTGTTTGACTATCTTTATCATCCTCCATATTTATGGATGTGTTTTATAAGACATTACTCATACCAACAACTTTGTGAATTTAGAAGTTGACTTTAAGGTGTAATTATGTAAACTGATTTAATGATTTATTATGTTACTTTAATCCCTGTAATAATCCTTACATAGTCTTTTAAATTGATTCCATGACATGGTTTATGAATTTTTTTAATTTATATTTGTATAGAAAAAAGTGATAGTTGTATGAAAAAAAGTGATGTGTTCTTACAATCCAATTAAATAAGATGTACAATGTATGTTTATCAAACTAATAAATTAATATAAATCTATTTTAACTTTGGATCTATTATACATAGAAAAAATAAAATAAATTAATAAATTAATGTAAATCCATTTTAACTTTTGATTTATCAAACATATATAAAAAAAAAAAAAATACAAACAGCAAAATGTTTAATACTTAAAAAATAAAAAATTAAGATAAGTTTATGTTGGATTAGTTTATATATATATCCAATCACATTTCTCTATATTCTTTTTTATTAATCAAAATTAAGATAAATTTATGTTGGATTATTTTATATATATATATATCAAATCACATTTTTCTATATTCTTTTTTATTAATTGTTTTTTTTTTTAATTTTACTTTTACATTTAATTTTTTTTTGGTTTATTAATGTCATTTTTTTTTATATTCTTGTATTTTTTTTTATGGTTGATATGTTTTATATTATGTTTAGTAAAGTGGTTCTTTTAATTTCACTTTTATATTTAGGGTTTTAATTTTTTTTCATTTTGGTTTAGTAATGTCACACTACATTTTTTCCTTTCCTTGTAATAATTTTTGAGAAAAACTCTTGGGTACTTCCCCTCATTTTTAGGATGGTATCCACGGTAAATCTTAAATTCTTTATTGGACAATACAATTTTTGGGGAAAACCCTTAGGCACTTCTCCTCATCTCGAGGATGGTACCCAAGGTAAATCTTAGAATCTTCATTGGACAATGCAATTTTTGGGGAAAACCCCTGGATACTTCCCCTAATTTGAGGATGGGACCTAGGGTAAACCCTATATTCTTCATTGGACAATGTCCTTTCAACAATTTATTTATAATGAGCTCAACATATCATTAATTAGAATGAACTCACTGGGGAAGATAAGACTCCACCCCACAACCACAAGAAGTAGACCCAATTCACTCACATTACATTACACATTTGGTCCATACTAAATTTATTAAGCATCGAGAAAGATCCAAACAAAACTTATATGAAAAATTCTTAATAATAACAAAAACATGATTAAAATGAATTTATGTTAATTTATTTTATTATTATATTTTTATACAACCTGAGTTTCCTCTTAAAAGATCACAGGTTCAAATCCAAAGAAGGGCGTGACCTTAAAAATAGATTATTATTATTGTTGTTGGAAATTTTTTTAATATTATATTCTTTTTTAATATAATATTTTTTCACATTTTAATTTATTAATGTTACATATACATGTATTTTTAAATAAATAAAAAAATTCAAATTACATTCAAATTCTACACATTTAACAAATGAATTCTAAAATTTCAATAATTCAAATTATACCATTGGAACATTCAAATTATACATATTTAACAACTGAATTCTGGAATTTCAATAATTTGATTTGGAGCAACATTAGTCGAAAAATATGCCACAAATAGTAAAAAAGATAAAACCCTAAGTAAACGGATAACATTCCTTGTGAAAGTAAATGAGCCAAGTCAAAGTTCTGTTAATAGTTTACTCTCGATATCCATTTCACCCACACAAACCGACCACTTGTGGCGCCGGAGGTAGAACTTTGAAAAATGAACGCACTTGGAACATAGACCGTAAACGATGACTTGACCCGAGGGTGACTCCAATCTAACCACGGTTAATCTGACTGCCGGAAGTTGTGAATCCAAGCTAACCACGGTTAATCTGATTGCCGGGAGTCCATCACTAAAATCCCGATCCAGACAATGTCTGACGAGGGTTAGGCACCTGGGGTTAAGATTCCGCATTTCTTGATTTGGAAAGAATGCGAATAAGAGCTCCTATCAGCTAATCTCGGGCCAATTACAGAAGCAATTGAACCAGGTATGTAATCTCGGCACTCAGGCTGAACTTTAATTTCAAAATCTCTGCATTTTTTCTGATTTTTAAGATACGATCACATTTTTTAAGATTTTTGTTTACTTTAGAAAACGGAAATATGCCATTGTCATATATATAGAGAGTTTTTAATACAATAGGTTTGAAGAGTTTAAATGAATTTATTATCTATAAAAATATCATCACATTTTTTTAAGAGTTTTGTTTACTTTGGAAAATGAAATATATATATATATATAATTTTTTTCAAAGAGGTAAAATACAAAAGTGAAAGAAGGGTATATAGCCTAAAGAGAGGATCGTAAATAAAACAATAAGAGAGTAAAATAATGACTAGAGTAGCATCATGGAAGATATAAAAAACTTCAAAAGAGACAAAGTAACAATCTTCATTAGGATTGGAGTCCTCAAAATTGATTGTTGAACAAGAAAACCTTTAAGCTATTCATCATTTTTAGTTTTAGTTGTAGGACCAAAACCATCATTCTCCTGTAGCTTATAAAGAAAAAGTCCCTTGATCTAAATTAGCTCTAGTTTTTCCTAAGAAGTTCCTTGGCTTAGTGCATGGTTTCCTGGGCCATAGAAAGTACAAGGTGCAGGTTTGATGCCCATGATGTCAATCATCAGTCATAGGCATGAGCTCATAGAATAGATATCGCCAACCAGTGAATAGATACTGCCAACCAGCGACCGCACCGCCAACGTTGCTTGTATTGTGTCGTGTCATGTTGGCCATTCAATGTGGAGTTGGGCATTCAATGTGGAGCATCTTAATTTATTGTTTACTGTGATTGGTGGATGGAAGAGTGTGCCCACGAAAACGACATTCGATTTTGAATATGCAATTGGGCGGTCAACAATTTCCCACTAATACTTCAATTCAAACCTCGCCCTTTACCCTGCGTGTTTGTTTGTTACATTGTAATTGCTTCGTCCTATTGTCTCGTAGGACAAAACGATTAGAAATGGAAAAAACCCGGGCCCCAAAGTCAGAGCCTGAGGATTCTCCTTCTCCGCCTTCTCCTGCATGCCCGACTTTCTTCTGAAAGGATTGTCCAGAGGAGCGACCGACATGGCAGGATTGAGCAGGGCTCACTTGGCTCTAACTACTCACTGACTCAATTGTTCGCCACCTCCACCTCTAGATGCAAATTTGCCCTTTTCCTTCCAAGCACGGGCAGTAATACCCTAGGAGTCCTCTTGCTTAGCGCTGTGGTGCCCTACATGATGGTTGCCACGCCTATTTACACTAGGATAAGAAATTCTTTCGTAAAAGAAGCCAATGCGGGGAAAATCACTCGTGTCGCCTCCATGAAGCCTTTCGGTGCTTGCTTTGATGAAAAAATTGTGTTGTTCATGAAAATTGGACCCTCAGTGCCCACAATCAGTCTGGTTTTGAAAAAGAGTAATACAACATGGAGCATTTTTGGAGTGAATTCCATTTTTCAGGTGAGAAACAGAGCGTTATGTCTTGAATTCTTAGATGGAGGCATGAATCCCATTATTTCCATTGTCATCGAGACTCAGCAGATGCAAGATATCTTAGCCAGTTGGTTCTCGCAGCCTCCCGACTGGTCTTTTCCTCCACGTTGTTCAGTTACGAGACCACTTGTTCAAACTTCAACTTCACCCTCCTCCACGTTACTTAGCTCGGAGACCACTTGTTCAAACTTCAACTTCACCTCAACTGCTTAATAATGATGGCTAAGAACAATCTTTTTTTGATATCTTATAGCTAACTATGAAAATTAATGAACTCCATATTGTTGTGATACAACCCGGGACAGATCTCAAAGGTTATTTATTTACTCTATATGTGAATAAATATCCTATGTATAGGAATGGATTCAGTTTGGAAGGATCCTTGTATCTTGTTTTTTTTCCATTCATTATGTTAATAAAAGAGATCCTCACGAATTTGGTTGTTTTGACTGTCTTTTCATTCATTATGTTAATAAAAGAGATCCTCACAAATTTGGTTGTTTTGACTATCTCATTGGAGTGGAGTATTGCAAAGGCGGTTTCATTTGAGTTCATAAGTTAATTACCAGGCGTTCTTGTGTTCACTAAATGTGTCTCACACAAAAAACCTTCCAAAAAAAAAATTAAAACGCGGTATAAATGGTGAACATCAATTTTGGATCGACATTTTGAAAAAAAAATATTTAAGAAAATTTTGATTACAAGATGTATTTGAATGTAGTAGGGACCTATGTAATTATTGATATTTTTTATTTCGAAAAATTCCATAATCAATTTCAATAAAAGTTATATTACACCATCTTAATACAACTAAATCATAAAATAGTCAATCCATTTTAATAAAAAATTATATTAATAAAAATGTTTATATCTTCACTCGAGATTAATCATTTTCCTCAAAATATTAAACCAACGATTGAAATCATTTCACTCTGAACAAAGATTCCTCAAAATATTAAACCAACCATTGAAATCATTTCAATCGTTGTTCAATGGTTTGATCCATGGCTAAGATTCTGTGATTGAAATCCACTTACTGAATGTGCAGCTTTCTGATTGGGCAAATCCACTTTTTAAGAGTGATGGTTACTGAATGTGTGTGTGCAGCTTTCTGATTGGGTAAAACCACTTAAGAGTGATGGTTCACAACACAAGACAAAGGAAAAATGAATGTAATGAGATGGGTTCTCGATTCAAACTATTACATAGCGTCTTTATAATGGGACCGGAGGCTATCTATCCAAATTGTTACATAAGTCAAGAAGGGGTCCACCACAAATCATTAAAACCAATAATATCATAATTTATGACACTAAATGCATTCAAATTGAGTGGTTATGTTACATGTTAGTGTTGTTACCCAGCGTTCTTAAGAAGACACATTCATATTGACTCTTAAATCATATGTGAATAATAAAATGTTATTTATCAATATTAATTGTTTTATTAAGTTGTTTGAGAATAAAATGTAGTTTAGTAACAATTTATATGCTTACAAAAAATTAAAATAAAAAACTCATTTTTTTATCACATTCTCATAAAAATGAAAATAGTTTTTTATTACATTATTTCACATTTCTTTCTTAATCATGTAAAGTTAAATAAAAGAAATAGAAAACATAACATCACTTTCTTAAAAATTTCTTAAAAATATATATTTTTATCATGTGCATACAAAGATCTAAAACTGTCATCAATGAATATGTGGATCATAATTAAAAACATGGTTGAAAATGAAGATAAGAATAGGGAGTTGGGAAAATGGATGTGTTTTTGTTTATGCAAATCCAACCACAAGGTTTGTGAATGGGGAATCAAAGTAATCAACTCATCCAACACTTTTAGGAGAAAAGGCAATCTATCCATTTTGTTTCTATATTTTATTTTGTAGGAATGCACACACATTTCTATTATATATATATTCATAACTTTGAAAACCTTCCATTGCCCTTAGCATTAGGCCCTATGTTTCATGAACAAAGATTTAGTATTGGAACCTATTTCCTCTTTTGGGCATAGTCAAGGCCCCTAGGCCCATCTACTTTGTGTAAAATCACCTAATGGCACTCAGAATACCACTTGGGGGTGAAAGACCCCATAGAGAGGGCATGTGTCATGGTTGGAGGCCTTGTTCATAGTGCCTGAGACCTAGAAGGTTCGTTCTCTTGGATAAGGGCCTTGCTTTCCTTTTTTATCATGGTATAGGCCCCTAGACCCACCACTGATGTTGAAAACCAATAATGGAAGCCATATCCCACTTAGAAGCCAAAGACACCATAGAAAGGTCGTATTTGGTGTTTTAATGAATATTTCACTATGCTTGAGCCCAAGAAGCTTTGCTAAATGCCCGAGGCCCTTATTAAAATTACCTAACCATTGTTAAAATGAAAAGACACATTAGTGTTGTTGAAAACATAATAATGTCCCTGGGTAAACCAGTCATAGTCGATAAATTCCCAAGAAATCAATGTTTTATGGATTTTAGGTGTTTTCTTTGGTGACTGAGATCGAGAAGCATCATGTAGGGGGGAAATATCATTTTTCTTGTCCCATTACCTTGGTAAGAGATCTACACCCATTATGTTTTTGCACAACTAATCTAATTGTGGTGCCCACAACACCGTTGGAGGCAATTGATAACCAACATAGGTCTAATGTGGTGGCTTGAGGACTTGTCCATGACGCTTGACCCTAAGAAGAAATGTATAGGGATTGAGGCTCTTGTTTCCCTCCTCCAAATATGGTCATAGACCCAAGTCCCATCCATGATGACCAAGACCTCATAATGACACCAATATTCAACTCATATGTCAAAGACTCATTGTAGTGGGATTGTGCCATTGTTTCTAGGTGTTGTTCAATTAGGGATTAAGATTATTACTTCCCCTCTTAACCATGTCTATGCCTCAACACACATTTATAGTGTAAAAAACCTACTTATCGTGTGCATGTATCCCACTAAGAGGCCAAACACCCCCTACAAAGTTCCTACATGTTGGTTTGAATACCTGTGCATGCTCTTGATCTCGAGAAGCTTTAACAAGACCCTAAGAAACTTGTTTTTATTGATAAGCACATTTTGACTTTGGTATATGTCAATTTTCAAAAAAATGCACATATACGGAAGCCAAAATGCGCATATACGGAAGCTCTATTCCGTATATGCGCATTTTGGATTCTGTATATGCGCATTTACGGAAGCCAAAAAGCGCATATACGAAATCCAAAATGCACATATACGGAAGCTCTCTTCCATATATGCGTGTCTTCCGTATATGTGCATTTTGGCTACCATAAATGCGCATATACAGAAACCAAAATGCACATATATGGAAAATCTTTTTTGTATATGCCCATTTACGGAAGCCAAAATGCAAATATACGGAAGCTCTCTTCCGTATATGCACATTTTGTCTTCCGTATGCGCATTTACGGAAGACAAAAATATGCATTTACGGAAGAGAGCTTCCATATATGTGCATTTTGGCTTCTGTATATGCGCATTTACGGTAGCCCATCCAAATAACTTTTATTGTTATTTTTACAACCAATAAATGTCCATCCAAATAACTTTTATTGTTATTTTTACAACAACCATTCTATACAGAATTGAGACATAAAAGAAGTTAGAACCTCTTATTTGTTGATTTTCAAAATTGAAACTATGTGCAAGTTACTCTATCAAAATAATATGTTAAGTTTTTTTGTTTATGTTTTTAATGGTATTGTATTTCATGTGAAATAATTTAATGATGTTATATTAAATACAATTTCATGGGATGCTTTTCTATTTACAATAAAAATAAAAAAAATACATATTACACATAATATTTAAATAAAGGAGTGCCCTAGTTTGAAACATAAACTATAGAATATTCTGAGTTTTTTAAAACTGGACAGTGAGGTGAGTGGTATTACGTTTCTATGATGACGTCTGCATAGACTTTTGGAATGATTTAAACATGACGATGAACTGACCGTGTCCGTAGAGTGTTTGGTGAATGTCACATCAAAGCAAGTAGTAGTTGAAACTTGGTGGTGAGGTGAGGGGCGGGCCTGGATTAGTAGTTGAAACTTGACGGTGAGGTGACTGTCGCCGTATGCATGATTTGTTAGTTGAATGTCACATCGAGGTCTTTATTGCTCGTCGTGGAGGGAGGCCATGGGCTGGGGCATAGACAGTTTGGTAAGTATCGCATCAAGATAATAATTAAATGGACTGTTCGTTGAATGTCACATCAAGGTGTTTATTGCTCGCCGTGGAGGGAGGCCATGGGCATAGACTGTTTGGTAAGTATCGCATCAAGATAATAATTAAATCCCAATTATCAGTCGAGTCAAAGCCTATGCGTCTCTTCTTGTTATATACGCTGGTAATCGATTCGTCCAGTCCACATCTCACTCTCTCAGAGCCCTTCCCCTCTAGCCCACGATTCCCATACGCATCGCCCCCATTTCAGTTTTGTTGGCCCTCAACTTCGTTTAAAAAATTTCCTCCGATTCATTTCACCACAGCATGGAGGAGTATGGTGCCGAAATGGCCTGTGAGATCACAATGAACGTAATATCTGCAGTGGTCGAACACATGAAAAAGGTTTTTGAGATGCGAAAAAATCTTCGGATTCTGAACGCTGAGTGGCTCCGTATGGAGGACTACGTTCTCAGCATTGAGAAGCCATTCCAAGAAAAACAAAGGAGTCTCCCGCCTCTCGTGAAAAAATGTTTAGAAGAGATGGACGATGCCCTTCAAGAGGCCGAACATCTCATTAAGCGCGCCAACCAACAGCCCATGCTCTTTACACAGATCCAAGAGCTCGTCGCTTGCTGCCTCCTCCCCACAGAAATTGCAGAATGGAAGACCCGTTTTAATCAGCTATTTGTAAAGCTTGAGAAACAAATAGCAGTGGCTGCCAATATTTTAAAGATGGTGGAAGGAGCACCAGCAGAGGAGTTTGCTCAAAATGTACCTCCTTCCGGCTTCGTAGGGGAAGGCATCGAATTTGCTCATAGGAAGTTGCATGCATGGCTCACGGAATCTTCTCATCGCGTGATTGGTGTGTACGGGGTGAGTGGCGTTGGCAAGACGGCCTTACTTCGACTTGTCCACAACAGCTCCTTGAAGAGTGGCCAGTTTAATCATGTGATTTGGATTGATGTTCCTGAGACTGAGACTGAGACGTCTATGATTCAAGTCTTGCACAATTGCATTGCCGACAGTCTGGGTTTGAAATTCAGCGAAAATTCTACTCGTGGTACGCGAACATCGAGACTGTCTGCATTTCTGAAGCCAAAGAGATTTCTTCTCATATTGGACGGCGTGCAACAGTCCATCAATCTGGTGGAAGACATAGGCCTCCAATTTGGAGATCATGACATGAGCAAAGTTTTAATCTCCAGTCGAAATAAAGGAGAGGTGAAAAAAATGGCCGATGAAGGCTATTACTTGAAGATACAAACCCTGTCCTCAACCGAAGGGTGGGAGCTTTTCGAGAGAGAAGCTGCAGCTGCTCGATTGGGTTTGAAGAATAGAGAGAAGATTGCTAGAGATATTGCCTTGGAGTGTGGTGGTTTGCCTTCTGCTATAAAAGCAGTCTCTACAGAAATGAAGACTATCGATGACTGGGAGCGACTTTTAGATATGATGAGAGGTATGGATCATTTCTTCCTAACCACGGAGACCAGAATTTATGAAAAGCTCTATAAACGATTAAGAAGAAGTTATAGTGATTTGAAGAACAACAAGCTAAAGATTTGTTTTCTATATTGTGCGGCCTTTCCCAAGGATGCAGAAATTGATGTGGAGACACTGGTCGAAATTTGGAGCGCAGAAGACTTGACAGACAGAATGGATGATGGGCGCATAAATGTACTAGTAAATAGCTGCTTGATTGAGTATGTCGAGTCTATTGACTTGAAGCCAAAGCGAAGGATAAAAGTTCAAAAGGTCCTTCGTGACTTAGCAATTTATATAGGACAAAACGAGGAGCACTGGTTATTTGCTACAGATCGGGATCTGCAAAACTTCCCCAGCGAAGGACAGATTAAGGATTGCACAAGAATATCACTTGGTTACAATAATATTCATTGTCTGCCAACCCGTTTAAATTGCCCGGAACTTTTGAGTTTGGTGTTAGCCCATAATGAGGAATTGAAGGATGTCCCAGAATCATTTTTCTCGAACCTCGGGTTTCTCACAGTTCTGGATTTGTCTTGCACTTCAATAACATCATTACCAACTTCAGTAGAGAAACTGGGACAGCTTAAGTTTCTTAATCTGAGAGAGTGCAAGTCTTTGAATGAACTGCCTGAGAAAATAGGTAAGCTTGTTCACCTTCAATTTTTAGATCTTACAAACTGTGCATCGCTGAAAAGGTTGCATCAGATACGAGAGCTTGAAAATCTAAAACATCTCAAATTAGAAGGATGTTATAAGTTAGAGGTGGATTCAGAGGATATCTCTCAACTCACTTCATTGCAGAAATTGGTCTTGCCAGTACGGATGCTTAATGCAAAGGAGCTTGACACTACGTATCTAACAAGTGCATTGAGTGCATGGACGTGGCGCCCAGTACGCCCAGTAGAGAATCTCCCCAGTCGTTTGTGGTTTTGGTCTACTTTTGCAACAAAGCTTTCACGTATGTGTACTTCTGAAATACGTATGTCTGCCTCTGCTATGGATATGGAGGATCTCACAAATCTCTCGAATTTGAGGGAGTTGGTTGTAACAGTAAAGTCCAAAAAAATGGTCGATACAATGTGTTCTTGGTCAAAGATGAGAAACTTGACAATACAGTACATCCATGATACGGAGCAAGAAGATGTAGCGGAGGATATTCTTCCGCAGGGCACGGAGACTATGAAGAACCTACAAAGTCTCTGTATAATTAATTATCAGGGTGAAAAACTACCCAATTGCATTTCTTACTTTCAAAATTTGAAAGAGTTGGAATTGTCCATATGTAACCAACTGAGGAGGCTTCCTGCAATGGAGAATGGGAGTGAAAGCAGCTTTGAGAGGTTGGAGACATTGAAATTAACCCAGCTAAACAGTATGGAAGGACTATTTGGTGGGTGTAATGAAATATCAATGGCCAACCTAAAACACTTGAGCATAATGTATTGTCCATCATTGAACAGATTGTCAATAGGGATGGAGACTCTGCCCAAGTTAGAAGAACTGTCTATAAGGCGGTGCCCTCAGTTGACGGAGCTCACTATCGGGGATAAGGAAGGGAAAGCCGGGGGTTTCCCAATGTTGGAAACTTTGAGTCTGAAGTATCTCAATAAGCTAAGGAGTATTGCAGAACTATCAAGCGACACGTGGAATGAAAGAACAATGCCAAAACCTCGAAATTTAACCATAGTCAGATGCCCCTTGTTGAAAAGATTACCAATAGAATGGAATAGCTAAAGCTAGATGAAGCAAACTGCATTAAACACCATGTTGTTTAGTCATATGAATGATTTGTTCTATATGGTTACCATATAGACTTTGTAATTTTAGTATTTTTCAATGTAAAAGGTTTTTAAACCACATAGACCTTGTGATTTAAGATTTTTCAATGTAAAAAGTTTTAACGTAACTGAGAACATAATTATTATTGGATTTAAAAAAAATAAGTTTAGAGTGTGTAATTTTAGTATTTTTCAATGTAAAAAGTTTTTAATTAAAGTTTTTATTCTAAGTTAAAAAATAGGTATTATTTTATGTTATATCATTTTTCAATAGGAGTTTTCAATAGGAGTAGAAGTTTTTTTCAAATTTATAGGGAACTTGAATTTGGGAGCGACAATAATATATTAAAAAAATTAAAACATATTTTATATTACAATGTATAGAGATATTGATACATTTTAAATCTTATTTATTTCTTATTTAAGTGAAATTGAAGTTGAATGGAGGATAGTGTTTCTCCTATTACAATAACTATAATATTGAAATTACTAATTTAATTTGTGCTAGTAATTATATGAATATATTTAACACAATAATGAAACTTTAATATCCATAAATATTCCATTAGAAATTGATAAACAAAATTTAAAATACATATATACAATTTTAACATATTTTTAAAATTAAACTTTATATATACAAACTTTAAACATCTTTGTAAATTTGAATCATTATTCTTTTTTAATTGAAAAACACAAAATAGTACTACTCTTCTAATATGAAAATACAATAAAAGTCAATGATATGGTTGGTTGATAAAGTAGAGCAAATGCTTGTGGTGGATAGGGCATTGATTTATCTTTCATGTTTAGTTTGGGATTAAAGGAAAACATAAATGCATTAAAAAAATTTCATATCCACAACTATAAAGTGAGTATTATTAAGTTTTTTTACTTTACTAATTTTTGAAATAATATTTACCTATAGTTTAGTCTTAGTTTTATAGTGATATTTTGAATAAATATAATGAAAATATTTGTAAGAAATTATGTATTTGTGATAAATGAATAAATATATTTACATTTTAATTTAATATAATTCTAATTTAAAGCTCTTCTTTTAGGAAATTGGTTCCCAAGTTCCCATTCCTTTGATGTTGAAGCTCCCCAAAAGCTCCCAAATTCCCAAAAAAGTTCCCAAACCAATTGAGTACATTCCCAACTAAATATTGAAAATGCCTAGAACATTTCCTATGCAACTATAATATTATTAGATTTTCTAAAAATAAATTTATATATTTTCTAAAAATAATTTTATATATTTTCTTTTCCTATGCGACTATAATATTATTAGATTTTCTAAAAATAAATTTATATATTTTCTTCATCGTAATTTTTTTTAATTTTAAAGTTAGTAAAAATAAGTAAATATGATATAAAGAACATAAAAGCAAAGAAAATCCAATATTACCTACTTCCTAACTATATAACATAAAAGTGCATCTACAATTAAATCAACACTACATCAACACTTCTTTTTGTACACAATTTGCACTCTATGTTAGAAAATAATGTTTTTAATTATAGTCAATAGTATTTTTAATAAACAAAAATTCATTTTGATATGTTTTTTATAATATATAGTTTTTGAGTTAGTTTTTGAGTGAGAGTAAATTGTAATTGCAATAGTTTTAGTTTTAGTTTTATGTATATGATCAAAGGTTAGTTGCTAATAAAAAGTACATGATTTTATTAAAGGTAGTTTTAGAAATTACCAAAAGGGGTATATTGACTTTCTTGTGGATACTATCTAAGTTGAAACTATATTTTGGTCTTGGAATAAGATCTAAAATTACTTAATTCGCTAAGAAATCATCTTCCTTGAACATAAGGAAACTTGTTAATGAACCAAGACCAAAAGACATCTAGTAAGAATGGAAACCCACCCTCTAAGAGACATTTGGTATTTTAGGTGGCATGTTTTTTCTTTATTAATGGTGATAAATTTACTTACATTGACAAATAAAAACTACTAATAAATGTCCTAAGTATCAATTAACCTTTTGATAAGTTTTACCATATTAGAAAAAAATTGTTCACACAATATAAAAAATGAGGAAATCCATAACTCTTATTTTATTAAATGTGAAAATAATATGAGAAAGTCATAACTGTTATTTTATTATTTTAACTGTAATTTTATTATTTTCCTTAGGAGGTCCATTTTAGACCTCAAATTCCCCCTATTGCCTTCTATTATTTAAAAGAACAACATATAAAGAAAATCGATTACATATGTCCCGGGTTCATAGCTTGGGTGGTTGAGTAGCATGTTTGTTATCCTCCCTACATGGGTTCAATTTGCACAAAGTGGACATCTTGGCTTGTTCTGATAAGGCTAGAAGGGTAGAGGCCCCATGAGATAGAGGTTCCACCCCAATGGGATTTATAAGTTTACATCTGCAAGTGCTATGCACACTTAATAATTTATTACATGGCCATAAATTGTAATGGGTATTATGGACGATTGAGTCAATGATGGTGTAGATAGTGGGGGTTGTATTTCATATGAAAATACTATGTTAATGAACAATTCCCTTTAGTTTCCCATTTTTCAGTCGTTATAGTTGTTATAATGTGTGTTCTCTTTACACGAGTTACGTCTTTGAATAAATTTTATGCCTTTGAACTTGTTTGTAGATGAAATATGAAATCATCTTAAAACTCGGGTGTATGAGCACTATATTTCAAATTACATGTGAGATTTTTGTTATACATTGTGTTTTTCGAATTATGTTTGATTTGAGTTTGGACATATAACTATGTTGGAGCTTTATCTGAATTGGGTTTGGATATTTCAGTTGATTGGATCTTTATCTAAGTTGGGTTTAGATTATTTAGTGAAATGCAAGTTTATTTGAGGTCGGTTTGAATTATTTATCATCTTTTTTTACACAGTTTGATAAGAGCCCTTAGTTACGTCTTTGAATATTTTTTAGGCCTTTGAACTTGTTTTTAGCTAAATTGTAAAACCATCTCAAAACTAGGGTTTATGAGCACTAGATTTCAAATTATCCATGGGGTTTTTGTTGAAAATTGTTGTTCTCTATTATACATTGTGTTTTTGAAATTATGTTTGATTTGGATATATTAGCTTGTTGCAGCTTTATCTAAGTTGGATTTCGATATTTCATCTTGTTGGATCTTTATCTAAGATGGGTTTGTATGATTTAGCGAAGTGTAAGGCATGTTCTTGACAATAAATTTAAATAAATGATACATATGGGGTCAAGTGACAACATAACCATCATGTTTTTGATAGTAAATTGTTTTCTATACATATATATAGTTTTCAGATATATAGAATATGGTGCAAGGGTTATAACTTTCGACTCCCTATCAAAGGGATTATATTGTGCAACTGTTATTACTAGTACCTCCACTATCTACCAAAGTTGAACTACAAATGAGTGAGTAATTTTTAAAATAAGAACTTGTGTGTGTTTCTCTTATGGTAATAAATATAATGTTGTCATTTTCATATTAGAATTCAATATTTTTCAAATCTTGATAAGTCCACTCTACATCGATTAAAAAGTTGAATCTACAAACGAGCAAGTAATTGTTAAAATAACAACTTGTGTGTGTTTCTCTTATGGTAATAAATATAATGTTGTCATTTTCATGTTAGAATTCGATATTTTTCAAATATTGATAAGTCCACTCTACAACGGTTAAGGTCAACCCCTCTTTAAGAGATTATCATCATTGTTTCATATGATACTGATAAATTTAAAAAATCTTCTTCAATTTATCTTGCAAACTTGTTTTATTGTCCTATAATTTCCTTCTCAATCCCTTCAAACTTTTTTAGTGTAACTGATCCAGGTGGATATTGGTGGCCACCCACCTGTTCCAAATTCCAACTGGCTCATCTTGACAGTTTTCAGTTCAACACGTTTTTCTGTAATGGGGACATTTTTTTGTAATTGTTGGTTTTGCACTTTTGGGGTTGTCTTGAAACCCTACACATCATCCAGGTGGATAATGGTGGTTGCCCACCTATTCCAACTAGCTTATTTTGGAATTTTTCATGTCAGTACATCTTTCTGTACTTCCAGGGTCGTTTTGGGGCCCTAAACAATGTTTTATTTGCTTGGAATAGACAAGTTGTAGATGGAGTCAGAGTTTGAGGAAATAACACATAGTTCTCGAAAATAAATTTCTAATGGGCTATCACATGCCTAAACGAAGATCGTATGCAAAAGTTACGACCCAGGGAAGTTGATGTACTAACTTACCCCAACGGGGCCCACATGACTTTTGGCGCTTCATCTCCTAGGGGTTAGGTTTTTGGATGTCTAGGGTTTTGGCATTCATGTTTATTATAAAAAGGGCTTCAGAGCCTCATTGTACTCATCTTCCTGCGAATAAATGTATCCTTCACATCTCTTCTCAGAGATAAAGCTACCACCATTCTAGCGAGTCTTGCACTCTGTATTTTTACAGTCTCTGTACATTTATTTCATTAATAGAAATCATGTATTGTTGTATTTCTCTATTTCTGGCAATTTTTATGTGTATTTCATTATAATATCTTTGCTTTCATTTTGTTCGTAAAATAATCTAGATCAGTGGTATCAGAGCAGGCTACTCTTGATCGTTTTTTAGTGCATGTCCCCGACAAGGTTCGAGTATAGCAAGTTGGATCTTGAGATTGTCTCTCTTGAGCACAATCATTCTCACACGCCCAAGAAACCCTCTATGGAAGAAGAAAAGAAAAATGACACAGAATAAGATTCTATTAGATTGTTGCTTGAGCAAGCTCTCGCGCAATAGAGGAATAAAATGATGGAGAATTTTTCCCACATCCTTCAACACCTACCGATAGAAACATGCACATCTTCATCAAGCGACCACTTTGGAGGAACATCACCCTTCAATGTACAAGTAAATTTTGATATTCTTGTATTTGAAGGTCAGATAGATGCAGATGCCTTAGAAAAATGGTTAAATCTGCTAGAAGGTTATTTCTCTGTTCAAAATTTTTTTGACAGGGAAAAGATAACCTTCACACTCCTCAAGGCTTTCTCCCATGTCAAACATTGGTGGGAAACTTACTGGGAGAAAACTTCCACAGAGGAATCTGGAATATATAGGGCCAAGCCCTCTTGGGATATTTTTTTGGATGCGGTCAAGGAACAATAATACCATGTTGATAACTATGAAGACCAGTGCATCAGATGGACCACACTGTGGAAATTGAAGAGCCAAAAAGTGTCGTAGTTCACAAATCCTTTCCATACATTGTGCACCAAGCTGGGTATCAAAGACTTTGAGAAAAATCTGGTTCTGAAATACCGTGGGGATCTGCATAGGTACATCTATACCGAAATGGATTTCCTAAACATCTCATCATTGGGAGTTGCCTATAGATATGTTGTCAAATTCGAGCAGAAATTTAGGCACCATAAAAAATGGGAGTTTGGGTCTGCAAATACGCAACAACCAAAGCATGGTAAAAACGACCCTAACCAACAGCCTCCCAACAACCAGTCTAAGACATAGGAAAATAAGGGTAAAGGAAAGACAAATAATGACACTGGGAAGTGGTGTGACTTCCACAAAATCCCCTGGAACAACACCGATGAAAGTTGCTCGAAACTATCATTGGTGGCTAAGGTCAAAGACAAGGAGTCCAACCTTGATTCAAAATCTGATCCAAAAAATATTGAAAATAGACAGATCATCGACACAGACCCCACTGCTACTGTCGTGACCGCAACAATTCAACCAGAAGAACTAGTAGACCATTAAGAGGGGTAGCGCCTCTTCCATTCACATATGTGGGTGAAGGGGACCCCATTTCATGTCATTTTTGATAGCATCAACCAGAATAACCTCATCTCAGCCGAGGTCTTCAAACAGTTGGGGTTTCCGACAACGCCACACTCACAGCCATACAACACGGGGTGGCTTCACCAAGGATGAGATATTCGTGTTAGCCAACAGTGTCTCCTATCCTATGGAATCCATCTCTTCAAGGATGAGGTAGTGTGTGATGTTGCCCCTCTTGATTTCTATGATGTTGTTTTGGTCCAACAATATATGTGGAAACAATATGTTGTTTATAAGTCTCGACCCCGTAGTGTCATTATTACTCTAGGGGGTCAGCTCTACAGGATACCAGAGGTAGTTTTGATTACTGTTCCACCAAAACAATGTCGCAAGGTAATCTCTCATACTGTAAAATTCATCATCTTCACAGTCTGTTCAAAGGATGCACATAAGGCCATTGCAACCATTGCAGCCTCAACATCTTTTATCCAACAGAACTAGATTGCAGAAGAAAAAGAAGATATTGTTTCTTCACCTACAATGGTGCCTACACAATGCCCCATCAAGCCCAAAGACAACATGCTAGCGGGAAAAACCCCCCTATGGCTACACCAGGGTTTACAATGTAGACAGATCAATAACCGTTTAAAAGTCTCCTACTTTTCTAACTACCCCAAACATACCCGAGACCTATGAAAGAAAAGTAAAATAAGAAGGATCTGGTAACTGTACCTTTACTCTGCGCCTGGTGTAGATCCTCTCGCACTTGATAGCTCCAATGACTGCAAACCTCCTCCCAAGGCCGGACTGCATTCAAAGACAGATAAATAGGAAACTAAAAGCATACATTTCATACATAAATAAGGGTTACATGTTAGAATAAAAACATAAATCAAATGCAAACATTCGACACATCATGTTATTGGGATAGGAAAAGTACTTCTTTTGTTGATAATACAATGATTACTTACAACCAGTGCCGGCTACTACTCCACGAACCTGGTCCGGGCTCCTCTTCACCAAGCTCCAAGTGAACCTCTGCATATCTTTCTCCTCTCAACCTTCTTCTAGGGAAATGGAATGGGATTATAATGGAGGAAAAAGGGCAAATTGGGGAATTCTAAGGCAATTCTCACAACAAGGCTGCAAATGCTTGGGGCAAGGAGGGGATGTGAAATGGGAAGAGTTTCATTGTTCTTATGCTTAGGTTAGGAATGAGACCCCAACACCTCCTTTTATATGGAACAAGGATGGTTATTTGTTTGGGTGACGAGCTATTGGCGGTGGATTCGTTGGGAAACTACCCAATAGCCCGTAATCTCAACAAATTCCTTGCAACTTTTTAATTTTTGCAACTTTTGCAAGTATATGTGGGTTGTAGTGGTGCAACATGCGTACATACGTGGGCTGTAGTGGTGTAACAAGCATATGTACGCAGACAGTATTTGTGCAGGGCGTGTACATTTTCAAAAATTGAGTTTTTAAGAAGAGCAACTCAATCATGGATTGGCAAAAATAGAAAGTAAGAGGGCCAAATGTCAGGTATGCATGTATGGATAAATTTAGGGTTATAAAAGATGCCCCCTAATGTGTGAGGTCAGAAGAGCATTTGATGGCCGAAATACATTACAAAATATTCACCAATGTACGAAGCGAGTGAGCCCGGGACCAGAGTTCGGGAGGTGCCATCTGCAAAAATAATAATTGTCTCTCTGAGGCGGGCATACCCATGCTTGGGATGAAATAAATAATGGATTCCAATCAAATGCACTGCAGATCCATGTCATATAACTATATAAAGTGTAGCCGCAAGCAATACACATCGGATCTACATCTCAAAATCAGAGATATATAAGCAGAGTATCCATCTTCAAGAAGCCAATAATGCCCGATGGCTAGAGATGAGGCTTTCGGAGCTCAAGCAACAACTTCAATATCTTCAAAACTCGGGTACGAGTGTAATGTGAATTTACGACTTCACTACCCAAAGGTCTTCGACGACTTGTCAGGAAAAGACGAGGATCTCGATGATCAAGCATATAACTTCAGTTATTTCGAACAAGGACTTGATTGGACTTTGGGATGGCCAGGCATGAGGGCAAGAGACAAACTACAGAAAGGATGACCCAGGTTGGGTGAAACTTCCCTTGGAAAAGAGCACAAAAGATGATCAGACTCAAGCAACATGACATTGACATAAGTTCACGATGCAGGAGAAAACACAAACTCTCCATGTGTTTGGAAGAATAACCAAACGTAGAGGACATAGCTCTATGTAGTGAGAAAAACTTCCTAAAGTCATATTATATCCCAAAGCTTGAGGAACAAACGAAATAATGTGATTTTTCCAAGGGAGACTCATTGTGTTACTAAAAAAGAATATATATTTCTCGTCCCCTCTTTTTGGGTTTTTTTTTTAATTTTTTTTGTCTTTTTCAATTTTTTAAAGAGCTTGAAAAAGAATAAAAGAATGCTACATTACAAAGGAGGAATGAGTTTCGCAAGAATACTAGTTCCAAGCGCAAGGAACACACTAATGCTCAGAGAAAGGAGACATGTGTGGGAAAAGGATACTCGGGGAAAATTCCTCCATAGGTCAAGGTGTCAGGTCACAGAGGCAAAGTGGTACAAGACTTGCGTATAAGGCATGCTTCAAAGGTTTAGTTGAGAGAAACATGGAACCGTCATTAGGCCAAAGAAACAGAGATGAAAATGTGATTAACAAGATACGATGAAACCCCCTTCAATGTATTTTTCACGAACCCAGAGAAGGTAGTCTCGGTAATTTTTTCATTTTTAGAGAGTCTGAAAAACATAAAATAAGACTCCACTGGGGTACCTTTTTCGAAAATAGTCTAGTCGGTACGAAAAAGGGATAAACTAGCACCGAAAAGACATCTATTCAAAACCATTTTAACGAGTGCGACACAGACAGGATCACTTGACAATCTTTTCAATTTTAAGGAGTTTGAAAAGAGCTTAACTGTGGACTCACAACCTTTTTCTGGATTTAGTCCCCTTAGCTCGAAAAAGTATAAAATTTACATAGGAGAACTCTCTCGGCGAGATGAATCTCCCGAGGTGTACCTTTTTCCTCAATCTACAGGCCGGAAAAAGGGGTAAACTCATGCTAGTAGATGTTCTTCTGGACCAATTTTAACGAGTGTGATGGAACAAAATCACTCGACGATATTTTCAATTTTAAGGAGTCTGAAAAGAACTTAACTATGGACTCTGTGGGGGATTTTCTTTTGGACCAATTTAACGAGTGTGAAGGAACAAGGTCACTCGATGATATTTTCAATTTTAGGGAGTCTGAAAAGAGCTTAACTATGGACTCCGTGGGGGTTCCTTTTTCGTAAATTTAGTCCCTCAGGCCCGAAAAAGGATTAAACTTATAACTAAGAATACTCTTCTAGCGAACCGAAGCTCGTAGAGTATACCTTTGTTCGTAAAATTGACCATCCAGACCGAAAAAGGGGTAAACTACCGCCAGACAGATGTGCCTTCAAGTTTTAGTTTGGCAAGCGTGTAGGACAACAATATCACTCAGAAATCTTTTCATGTTTAGAGAGTCTGAAAAGGGATTAAAGAAGACTCCAAGAGGTTACTTTTCTCAGTTAATCCAGACAAGATTGAAAAGCATAAATGTAGTCTCGTCGTATGTTTCTTTTGGATTTAAGCGAGCTTGAAAGACAAGGAACCATGCTAATTCAAGAGTCTCGTAGGCTCTGACCAATAGTCTCTTCGATAGTTAACCTGGAAAGTCTCCCAAAAGGGAAGAAAACATGAACCATGGTGTAAGTCTTCCCACAATATATAAACCGTAGTCATGGCTTCAAGGATAGCCTCATAAGAAGGAAATTCAATATCCAAGAAATCACATGAACGAGGAGGGTCGACAGTCCCAAAGGGCGAAGTAAACTGACCATATTCCATATGGCGATGAAGGTTTTGGCCAGGACCGACAGAGTCTATCAGCGAATAATCACAAGCACAAGGGCTTGAGGATCTACAAATAGTGAGATTAGAATCAACAGGAGACTCAAGGTCACTCGGACCAAGAGGGGGAAGCAAGGGCTCCCATGCCCCTATTGGATAAACCAATAGATCAATTGTCGAGACCAAGTATCGAGAAGGCAAACATGAGTGAACAAGTTCTTTCTCTGGATAAATTGAACACTGAGGATAAGACGCCACATAATTAACTCATGGCAGGGTAGAGTCTACACAAACACTAGGAACATATAAAGGGGCAACCTGAACTAACATCGAATTAGGATGGTAATTATCAGATGCCAGCTGGTCAATAGTGAAAATGATTCCATTGTGAGGGAAATGCATCATCCGAAAAAGCATAGACACCGCATTGTTCATATCATATACATAATCATGCCCAAGAAGCATATTGAAATCTAACGGGCCTTGCACCACTATAACATCAACAAGGATAGTATTCCCACCTAATGAGATAGGAAACTGAGGAAGAACCCCCAAATATTCACTAGGAAGTCTGTCAAAAGCCAACAGCTCATGCGAAGTAGACACAAGCTCGGGAGATCCTAAGACTTTCCAAACCGAGGAGGATAAAATACTTGTAGAGGCTCCTTCATCCACAATACATCGATAAATGTTTGTTGAATTAACTTCAACCCTTATTTGAAAAGGTACAGAAGAAGGAAGAGGAGGCTCAACAAGGTCATTCCAATCAAAGGAAACCATCCTAGGGCTTGGAGGGGGTTTTATCGAAGTGAGCGGAATGCCCCCTTGTTCTGAAAGTACTGAAATGGAAATACTAAAAACATAGTCGGTAGACACATCACTCCCCAAGAGAAGAGTGGGATCAGCTGAAGATTGCATCGGCGTGACCACTTTGGTAGAATCGACATTCTCCAAGAGAAGAGTGGGATCAACCAAAGACTGCATTGGCATGATCACTTTCTCAACCAATGGTTGAATAAGATGTGAGACAACATGTTCTAAAGGCACCTCACTCCCCAAAAGAGGAGTGGGATCAGCCGAAGATTGCATCGACATGACCACTTCATCAACCAGAGACTGAATAGACTGTGAGGAAACCTTAGAAGACTTAGAATCATAAGAGCTTGCAGTCAGGGACCACAATATTTGTACCTATGGAATGCGAGGGCACAAATGAGTAAGGTGATCTCCCTTGCAAACCTTACACGAGAACTTAGGCTTACATCCTATCTGTCTAGGTTTCTCAACAGAATCAATGCCCCCAACATGAAAATAAGTGGCTAGTTTCACATCTCCAACATGACTTGCAGAGGTTGGTGATGGGTCAATAACATGACTCGCAGAGGTTGAGGAACTATATCCAACATGACTTGCAGAGGTTGGTGATTGAACTCCAGTATGACTTGCAGGGACTAGGTTCATGCCCCCAACATGACTTGCAGAGGCTGGGTGCTTTCCCCCAGCATGACTTGCAGAGGCTGGGTGTTGGTCTTCAACATGACCTATGGAGGTTGACAACCTATATCCAACATGACTTGCAGAGGTTGGTGAATGGTCGATAACATGACTCACAGAGGCTACAAACCTATTTCCAGTATGACTAGCAGTGACTGGAATTTTTCACCCAACATGACTTGCAGAGGCTGGGTGTTGGTCTTCAACATGACTTGCATAGTTTGAATACCTATCTCCAACATGACTCGCAGAGGTTGGTGATTTATTCTTCCTACTCTTCCTCTTTCTATTTCATTTAGACTTCTGGTTACTAGTAATTGTACTTTCACCAGAGGTGGGAGAAGGAGGAGGAGAAGACTTTGCTGACGAAGGAACATCAACATGGTGCTTAACTGAGAAGTGTCAAGAGCATTCGGGACATTTGGAATGGTTCCCAACCAAACCGATAGTCCCACATTCAACCCAGGAATGTAGAAAGTGGCCATCAAAGGGACACCAACGTTTCCGAAGAAAGGAAAAGTACAAGAATCCCCTTGCGAAGGGGTTCCTTGGTTGGTATTGTCCGGAACATTAGCCATGAAGATATTATGCATAGGTTCTCCTCTTGCAGGATCTTTCAAGTTCATAAAATTCTCACACACTGACTCTGACGAAACAGTGTTATCAAAACAACTCCTATAAAGAGGCGGCTCCACGTTTTATTGGCATCCCTACATGTTTTTGCTATTTTGAATGACAAATGACACCTCCTGTAGATGCCTTCACCTCATCCTATAAATATTACTATTTAAGGGTGATTATTGGGTTATGAAAAAGACAATTGATTATTCTTTTTTTATTTTTATCTTGCATTTCCATGCCTAATTCATGGCTGAAAGCATGAATCAAGCATGGAAACTTAAGTTTCGCATTATAACCCTATCCAAAGCTTGGTTTCCAAAAGGTTCAATGTGCTCACATCTACCTCATGTCTCTTACTTGAATGATTTTTTGATTTTATCAAATATCGATATAATATTTATGTTGTTTTGCATTTGGATTTGTAAGCTTATGTGATTTGAATCCTTTGTAAATCAACTATTATACCAAATATCGATTCACATATGGTTTGTAAAAAACATACCCATTCCAACCCTTTGAAAATTGATTATATCCATTACGTGATGTGGGGACTAAATGCACCGAAATCCTATCCTGTACTTTGTTTTGGCTGGCAGGATGAATTGACATGCCTCTCATTTCGAGTTAAGGGTTTGTGTAGTGTGATGTACTCAGAGCTTTCATTAACATGAGTGTTCAAACTCCATAACCGAGACCTTCATATGTATGTTGTGATCGCACAGGTGCTCTGCCTAATTTGTTTTCATGGTATTCACTCAGACTTATCTCTCTTACCACTACCATCTAAACTCACAGTTGTTTTGAGTCACTCTTGTTACAGTCTGGTCAAACCCATAATTGCATGTCAGAGACATGTTTTTGCGAGAGAATTTTCGAGAAAACGGTTACAAATTAGTCAAAACCCTTTAAAACCCATTTCGGAAATGGGTCATTTTACCTTCTTCATGGGCAGTTTCTCTAGAAACTGGATCGTTTCAGAGATATATCTCGACCTTTGGAGGGAAATTTCTTAGAATTTCCGTTTCGGTTGAGGTAAGCATTTTTTATTTTTATTTTTCTACAATGATTCCTACAGAAACCCCTATGCTGGATAAAGCCTCTGATAGAGAAATATTTTGATTTCTCAAATGACAATCCATAACCTTTGAATAAAATCCCTCGTGATGAGGCAATACCCAATCAATTTTTACTTGGGCAATAGGGTGTTGGTTTTGAGTTTATAGAAACCCCTATGCATGAATTTCTTGTCGACCCTAACCCTACTGTAAAATCAGACAGTAAATACTCTCACAACCCAAAATGAATTGCTCATAAAAGAAAACTCTGACCTCAATGTGAATGAATACAAACAAGCCAAGCATCTAAAAAAGACAGACAATATCATTATAAAAAACGTTGACAGTGTCAAGGCCGTGATAAATTCTGAGATATTGTGATTCAAATTTTTTTATTAGTTAAATGGTAAGATTGGTTTTTATCACAATTATACTTTAGTTGTTATTTTTCTAATCAATCTAGATTGATTTGGATTTATGTTACCAATAATAAGACTGGATACAGAATCGAGAGATTCTTTAGCAAAGTCAATTTCTTATATAAAATTTAGGAATTGCTAGTTAATAAAATATTTGACTTGCTCATTTTGTTTTTTCAGGATAGGATGTATCTGATGCTGATCTTATGGGATGGAGCATGCTGGACTTAGTTGATTATCTATCTCCTTTTTTCTTATTTTATAAATAGGAGACAACTTTCATAAATTTTGAAGATATAGTTTGATAATGAGTGGCTTTAGGTCCTCTTTTTAACTTTTAGATCTTTTTTGAGATCTGATCCTATCTTAGAAGATAGGAAGTTTATCTTTCATAAACTCTTTAAATACTCCATATTTTTGTAATGGAAATCATCTTGGCTGAGGGCAGAAGATGGACGAGTGATTCCAAGACTTAATGAAACAACATATATGCATTTTGGCTTTAGCCTTTTGTTAATGATGCTTTCATTTATGTTTTGTTAATCCTAATACATTAATGGGTCTAATAACTTTAGACTTAATGATCTATTATGTTTGGGATATTTATATTATAAATATCGTCTATAATTTCCTACTCTAGATATAAATACTGTGATCATATCTCCAATTAGAATGATAGGATTTATCTTTGAATTTTAATTGAATAATGAAATGCATAAGTTACTTTTAGATTTATCTTGTTGTAATTATGTGCAATTATAAGATCATAGGGTTATATTTGTGTTTCCTCCTCTGTCATTAAACCTAAACTGCCAATACATGTTTTGAATTTATTTAGAATAGTCATAAAGTTTATTGCAAATTTTTCTCTTGGATGCGCCAGTTGGATGTTCTTCACTCATACAGACGCTTGGATACACCTCACTTAATAACAAACATGTTAGATCCTTTGTATTTCTTAATTATTTCATTTACATATTAATGAAACCATAATGTATGGTTTATCTTTTGACTACCCACACGTCTGCGTTTCATAGTTTATTCAATTCAAGATTAATTAGATTTATAAAGGAAAACATAAAAGATTTAAATGTGCTTTCTTTATCTACTTCTTAATAGAAATAATTTTCACATTTTATTTCGTAATTTTCGATTAAAACTTGCAATTTGTAAATGATGTACATAAGTGATATTTGTATATTTTCCACTACAATAGTTATATTATAGCATATGTACATATATAATATATAGTATCTAGTAATTAGTTAGTTATTTCTTTCTCTTTTTTATTTTCTTTTAGGAATTTAGATTGGCTAACAGAGACATTAAACCCATCAGAACGAGTTACACCAAATGGATTGGGTTATTTAGACAACCCCAGACCAGACTCGTTCTTCTAGTTGACGGGTGAAGATTTTCACCCACCAACACGTTTCTAAGCGGAAGACCGAAAAGTCCTCATGATCAGTGGATTGGGTGGTCTACTAGCTTAGGTCAGAGACCCAAAGAAATGACTGACTAACTCACTATGGAAAACTAGGGAGCACAGATCAGACACTAAAATCTCCTAAAGAAAAATCAAGCAGATGATTATCTAGTTGGAAGAACAATTACGCCATCCAACACTAGAGAAACTTACCGGTGCAAGTGCAACTCAAACACAGAAGCACCCTCTGGGTATACTCTGCAAAGTGTGACCCAATGTCTTCCCTAGGTATTGTGGTATACCCCCATAGTCACTTGTGTAAGTCCCTAGAATATCGGCAACTAAGTTTCCATCTCGCAAACTGTCACCAGGTGGGTACAGTCGACAGTCGGGTGGACCGCAATGAGCAGGATAACAAGTCTAAAACCTATTGAGGGTATAAAAAACAAGTGTTATGGAAGAAAACAGAGGATCTCGAACGGATTCAAGGTCCATGAATATTTGTAGGAAAATGTGAACGATAGTATCCCACGATAGATCCTCAATATGTGTTCCCCACTATGTTCAGTCCAACTTTGGAGGGGTTATCTTCGTTGCCTTTCCTCACGCGACCTAGTGTTTATCCCCTATGTTAGAGGGGGGTTCCGAATAACTTTCATGTCACTGGAATTTAACACTCCCTGGCTCTGACTCCAATGTTTGTTTAAAATCCTTGAAGAGTTTCCTCTCCAACCTAATTCAAGTCTCTAGACCTAAACTAGTTGATTGACCCTACAAACATAAAAATCTAATTAATTTTATCTTTAGCATTCATTTTAAAGGCTTGATTTACTCAAAAAGAGTGTGGTAGTGCAAGTGATGTTGTTAAGACTCTTGCAGAAATGAAACTTATAAGAACACTAGCAAAAAAGGATTATCTTTCTTATTTTATTTTGAAATACTTTTAAGATGAGAAGAAAACACAACACTATGCTAATTTCTTTTTCTTTTTCAAATAGCAATGCAAATCAAATGCCAAGAAATAAATAATCCTAACAAACTAAGTTTTTTTTATTTTCTTCCAATCAAAGAAGAAATAACAAAAGATGTTAAAAGAGACTGATGAATGCAACTCATTTTTCTTAAAATTTCAAGCTAAAAAAAAGTTTAAAAAACTAGGAAACACAAGAAGACCAAGAAGACAAGTAAACTGAAATATAACCCAAGCTATGGCTGTAAAAACAAAGACACTGAACTCTGTCACGAAACGCTGAGAAGTATAAACCTCAATCAGGAAAGTGGTTGACTTCCTCTTTTTAAAAACAATTTCTTGATACAGGTACGCTACTGATGCTTAAGCAACCTGCATATGTACGTAGGCTATCTATAAAGAAAGGCATGTATGTACGCGTGCTGATGCACAATAGGCCGCGTACAACTATGTATTTCTTAAAAAAAAGAAAATGAAATACGCGGAATGACAGGGAAGGGAGAACTCGTATGGCTCCAACAGGTGACCAAATTCCCTTAAAGACTCAACAGACTCAATCAAGAAACTCAAAATGTATAAAACCAATCAAACACCCTAAAAAAATCCCCTAAAACCCTAGAGGCTTCCCCAGTATGGTCGCCACTTCTGCTAGCGGGAAAACCCCCCCTATGGATACACCAGGGTTTATAATGTAGGCAAATCAATAACTGTTTAAAAGTCTCCTACTTTTCTAGCTACCCCAAACATACCCCATACCTATGCAAGAAAAGTAAAATAAGAAGGATCCAGTAACCGTCCTTTACTCTGCGTCCGGTGTATATCCTCTCGCACTTGATAGCTCCACTGACTGCAAACCTCCTCCCAAGGCTGGCCTGCAATCAAAGACAGATAGACAAGAAAATACAAGCATACATTTCATACATAAATAAGGGTTAGATGTTAGAATAAAAACATAAATCAAATGCAAACATTTGACACATCATGTTATTGGGACAGGAAAAGTACTTCTTTTATTGATAATACAATGATTACTTACAACTAGTGTCGGCTACTTCTCCACAACTTGGTCTGGGCTCCTCTTCACCAAGCTCCAAGTGCACCTCCGTGTATCTTTCTACTCTCAACCTTCTTCTAGGGAAATGGAATGGGCTTATAATGGAGGAAAAAGGGAAAATTGGGGAATTCTGAGGCAATTCTCACAACAAGGCTACAAATGCTTGGGGTAAGGAGGGGATGTGAAACGAGAATAGTTTCATTGTTCTTATGCTTAGGTTAGGAATTATACCCCAACACCTCCTTTTATATGGAAAAATGATGGTTATTCGGTTGGGTGATGGGCTATAGGCAGTGGATTCATTGGGAAACTACCCAATAGCCTGTAACCTCAATGAATTCCTTGCAATTTTTTAATTTTTGCAAATTTTTCAAGTGTACGCGGGTTGTAGTGGTGCATCATGCGTACGTACATGGGTTGTAGTGGTGCAACAAGCATATGTTCGTGGGCGGTATTGGTGCAGGGCACACACATGTTAAAAAATTGAGTTTTTAAGAAGAGAAACTCAGTGATGGCTTGGAAGAAATAGCAAGTAAGAGGGCCAAATTCTAGGTATGCATGTATGGAGAAATTTAGGGTTATAACACAATTGGTTGATGGAACATATCCAACTACACGAGCAACAGGTTCATGACAACCTTCCATAGACCAAGCATCGCAACTTCTCCAACAAGGCATGTAGCTCACCAAGATTCAGATTCAGAAAATGCTTTCCCCTCTTCCCTAGACACGCAACAAAATGTAGACCATTGCTTCCTAAGGGGGAAGGATTGATCCAGGTGGATATTTATGGCCACCCACCTATTGCAAATTCCAACTGGCTCATCTTGACAGTTTTTAGTTCAACACATTTTTTTGTAATGGGGACATTTCTTTGTAATTGTGGGTTCTTCACTTCTAGGGTTGTCCTGAAGCCGTACACAACATCCAAGTGGATATTGGTGGCCTCCCACCTATTCCAACTGGGTTATCTTGGAATTTTTCATGTCAATACATCTTTCTGTACTTCCAGGGTCATTTTGGGGCCCTAAACAATGTTTTCTTGGCTTGACATAGTCAAACTATAGACTGAGTCAGAGTTTGATGGAATAATGCATATTTCTCGAAAATACCTTTCCAATGGGCTATGTTATGCCTAAAATGGAGATCGTATGCAAACGTTACGACCCCCGGAAGTTGATGTACTAACTTACCCCAATGGGGCCCACATGACTTTTGGCGCTTCATCTCCTAGGGTTAGGTTTTTGGATGTCTAGTTTCTGGAATTCATGTTTATAATAAAAAGGCCTTCAAAGCCTCATTTTACTCATATTCTTGTGAATGAGCATAGCCTTCACGTCTCTTCTCAGAGATAAATTTTCCACCATTCTAGCGAGTCTTGCACTCTGTATTTTAAGAGTCTATGTACATTTCTTTCATTAATAGAAATCATTTATTGTTGTATTTCTCCATTTCTGGACATTTTTATGTGTCTTTAATTTTAATATCTCTTCTTTCATTTCATTCCGAAAATAATCTGGATCAAATAGAATTTCCCTGACCAAATCACTTAAAACCCCCAAAAAATTGTTTTGAGTGACATTATATCTTTTATATGCTAGAAAAAAGGGTGTGTATAGATTTTGTGTAATGATTCCTTTATTTTTTTTAATATAGATATTTATCCTAGTTGTTTGAGAATGTTTTTTAAAAAAACCTCTGCTACAACCTCTGTTATTCGCACCATAGTTTTAACGAATATTTCCCATAACTAAAAAAACTGGGTGGGCATAGGTTTTAGTAGAGATTTTTTTTCGGTGCTTGTATTGGTAACATGCTCCAGTGCGTGTTTAAATAACACACACTGGTATGTATATAAACCTAAAAACATCGGTGCTCGTATAATTATTATTTGTCGATTCCGTATTTTTTTTTTCTATATGTCACACCAGTGCTCGTATAAATATTACGCATCGAGTCATTCTCTTTTGTTTTATGGCACATTGATGCTTGTATAATTTGTATGCACTAGTGCCTATGTTATCATGTGCATTGAAGGGAAGTGAAATTTCAAACATTTGAGGTGAGATGTCAACACCATTCTTTGTTACTAAGCACTAGTGTGTATATTATATTTAAAGCACCAACACGTATTATAATCATGTGTACCGTAATATTTTGGAACAATAAATATAACAATACATTATGCCATTTAATGTAACGATGTTTTTTCACATTTTTTAGCATTGGCACTTCAATGTAATTAATAGGAACCGATGCATATGAATCATAAAAATGCACCAGTCTCTACTTTATGGCACACACAATTTAGTGAATTCAAAAGAATACAATGCACCGATATGTATATATTTTAATTAATTGTTTTTTTTTTTTCAAATTTTGAATTAATCATCTCGAAATCAAATATTTTTTATAATAATATTGATTTTTATATTTTTGTTATTGTGTTTTGATATAATGGTTTCATTATGTAATATCCTTAGGATTTTAAAGCTAGGAAAGAAGAGGTAAATTGGTTTGCAACAAGTTTATTTCCCACAATGTCTTTCTATTCTTCCACGGTAAACAATATGCATAAAGCAATCATCATATCAGTAAAATTTAAGTGCTTTCAAATAATAATTTTCAGTTCTGCCATAACATTAATATCCAGCAGTAAAACCCTCTAAAGGTTGTTGTCACAACTTTATCAAACATAGGAGTACAATATCCAATCAATTGATTCTTTTATTGTAGTTTTAAACCAAAGGAATCCTTACTAATTTAGGGTCGCTACAACAACTTAAAACCAATAGTGACAAGTTAGAACCTATGAGGTTTCCTCGTCTCCTATGCTGCAAGAAGATTCTATCAATTATCAGAATAATCTATTGTAAGGGCCCTCTCCTGGAGTTGGTGACACCTTCAAGTCTTTATGGGATGTCTCCCCCAACAGGCTTGATCCTCTCATGTTTTGGGTCCATTGGATCTCACTGAAATGGCCTTTCGATCCCTCCACAACCATAATAACTCCCTGCCAAACCCTTGGATCCATAGTGAGGATATTTGACCTCCTCCAAAGAGGGAAGATTAGGGCCTTGACCCCCCCTCTAGACCCTTTGATGCTACCTTTTGGGTCACTTATCCCTCAATAGAATCCACCCGCCAGCCCTCCTAACACCTTCCACAGTCCTACTCAAACCGTCGGTCCTCCAAGATAAAAGTTCAAACCTACCTTTCTCATTGATATAAGGCTTGACCTCCCTTCAAATGATTAGAATAGGGCTCAACCATTCCCTTACTGCAACTACAATAGTCTTGACCAGAAAAAGGAGGCAGAACACAAGTAGATCCAACAGTGGTTGAGCTAGGGTGAGCACAATCCAACCGAAAATCAACATAAGATGAGGGCTTACCAACCCTCCATAGATTTGACGCAACCACCTCCCCAAAACAGAAAAGAACAATCCCAAAATGAATTCTTGTCCCTTCAAATGTGCCTCCCTTCCTCCTTATATAATCTCTTTCCATTACTTTCACCCCTTCTTTAAGGTAGTTTGTTCCTTAATTCAAATCATTTACCCTTCTTTTTTTTCCCAAGGTCACCCCAAGACCAAGTCGTTTCCCTCTTGGTGACCCTTAGACCCCATGACTCCCCTCTCTTTGGGGACTATGACCTATGGGGATCCCCCTAGGACACTATGTCCACCCTCCGATGAGATCAATTGGGATGGGACATGACACATTAATGCATTATCCAATAGATTACACCTATGTTATTTGTAATAATGTAAATGATCCATATATTAATTAATCAACAATGCAATATTTCACAACATTAGACAATGCAATAAAATAAAAAACCTATTTTATTATATATGAATAAGAGACATATTGTCATACAAAATGAGACAAGGTAAAGGTCTACAATAATAAAAAAGAGACGAATATGTAATTGTTACACTTATTGGTAACATGTCCTCTTACAATCAGAACAATATGTTGAGTACATTAAACAAAATCCATGATTTTCACATACAAATATTCCAAAACATACAACTTGCAATAACATTCAATTATATTGATTTTCATTCATCACTTGAACTGCTATCATCACTTGAGTTTCATACATGACTCAATCATTCATCACTTGTAGGCGATATTTTACTTTGGTTATTTGACCTAATGTTCTCTTGATCGGCTTGTTTTTTATGTTTCACCTCTTCATGTTCTATCTACAAACATAGAAATAAAGTGTAATAATTATATCTACATTTATATAGTAGAATATACATGATTTCATAAATAAAAAAGCATACCATAGCAGTGATTGTTTCATAAAAAATACATATTCTTTCGAAACCATGTTGCATGACATCTCTCAAAATCTCTCTTGTTGGCTACACTCCATACTTTGTTCCCTGCATGTTTAATATGCCATGACAAAGCATAGTCAATATAATTAATATAAAGGTTTCTTGTTTTTCAATTAATTATAAAACGAGGGAAGTTGAATAACATATCTACTTACAAATTATTCAATTAAACCTTGATACTTCAACATATACTCACAACCCATACTTAAACCAATGCCAATCAATTCTTCGGTTGGATCTTTTTTGTATGTTAGCACCTATTATAAGATATCCACATATAAGTATAAATTAATTTTTTAAATAAAAATATCACAACAAATTATACGAAATCTTAAATAGGGATGAAAACGTAAGTACTCATAAACTTTGTGATCAACACTTTTCTTCCCTGCCGTTCTATTGTATGTGTTGAATAGGTTCCATTTTTTGTCTTTTCTGCAACAAAATAATTGAAAATTAGTATTTCATGCAATAATTAAATTTGATGTACATAAAAGAATAAATAAATTAGTACATACCATTGATGCATGTTGTTGTTGGGATGGCTCTTCTTTAGATGCAATTATGTTCATTTCTTTTACCATCTCCTTGTACATTTTTTCAGACATCCCTATCGACATGTATTGGCTTTCCCCTTGTTTGCCCCTTGAAATTTGCATAATCTTTTTGAAAAAAAAAAAGAACAATACTTTATTTTTAAATCGACATGAAAGTAAAAATAACAAAAAAAATTAATTTGGTAATTTTGGGAACATATTATATAAAAACATGTTTAACAATAATACTTTTTTAAATGTGATCACGATTATTTTCGGCATGAAATGAGAGAGGAGATATAACGTAGAAATATAAAGAGATATTGCAAGAGAGGCAATAATATAACATAGATATATAAGATATATAACAAGAGGCACAAACATACAATGGTGCAGACCCCCGACCCTCGGGTCGAGATCCGCTCAGGATCATTCTAAATCTACCCCTGAGTCTGATTGACTCTTCGATTCCTCCACAGGGAATCCCACACACACACACCACAGTGTTTTCCACAGGTCCCTATAGGTATGCCCACGTGATCAAACACAAGGCATCAACCCAAATCTCCTGATAGCAACAATATGATCGTGCCTTTTACCGAATCGGGATTTTGGGTTTCGCGATATCACGATTCCTGTTGTCGAGTTTCCTGTCTCTACAACCTATGAAACCTAAAATGCCTAATTGCTGAAATCTTTGGCCGCGTCCTCCTCCACAGTTATGTCGTGTTTCACGACTTCGAGAATTATGATGCAAAGGACCCCAATTCCTTGTCTTCGAAAACACTGAATTGTCGAATCCTGATACGTTCAACAAAGGCTGGCTCTCCAATGGTTATGAACGAGACTCTTTCACCGATTCAGAGTTTCAGACTTCGCGATTTTGCAAATCCTGATGCAAGACTTTCGGCTCTTCAACCTCGGAAACCCCGAAACAGTCAACAAGGTTTGACTTTTCTTATTGACGAAGACACGCCACTTGTCCACTCCAATGTCTTCTATCTCTGACATGGACTCCTGGCACCTGTCACTCTTTCCGGCTTTCGGGACTTGAACAAGCCTTCAACTACTGTTTCCCTACCACTTCAAAATCCCGAATTCTGAAATGGCACCTTCTATGGAATCAACACCTAATAGCCTCCCTTTAGATTCGATGACCACATTATTTCGGGCTTCCGGGTACCGGGAGTTCAAGACTCTCGATTCTAAACCACTGTCTTCTTGGGTTCCCGAACCCCGAAACACCGAAATGCCAAAATGCCACTTCACCAATACTTCGCATTTTGTAACTTCGGGGTTTTCAATGCAAAGGCCCTTGGATCCTTGTCATCAGGATTTCTGGTATTCCGAATCCTGAATTACCGAAATCCCGAAATTCCACACTTAACAATCCTTCTCGCGATTCAGGGGTTAGAGTGACCAAGGATTTTGGCTTACCCTCCTGACTTATGAACTCTGATTTGCCCGAAATGATCCGACGACTCAAAACAAACCTCTATCAATAATCCACGTTGGTCCTTGACACCAATATAATGGGTTCGTCCAACCCTTATCCACCCTACAACTCCCTTGGATCCTATGGTCCTCGCAACTTTGTGAGTTCTTCATGGATAATTTCAACCGCTCGTTTCCTCCTTGATAACTTCTGTGAAATGGAACAACATTCTTCCACTGGAACTTAGCCTTTGTGCGATAATTTCTCTCCCTGTCTTCCTTTGAACTCTTCGAAGGTATTAACCCTCCTGAGCTTTCTATTTTGAACTTAAGTCTCAAAAAGGGCTCCTGCACGCACTCCTTGCGACAATCTTTCAAATACTCCTGGGTATTTGACCTCTCGACTCTGTGCACTCTCTGCAACAACAGTCCTTCACCCTTCAACCTTAGTTGGTAAGTTCTAAGGCTTCAATTAGCTTGTGCACACCTTGCACAACTTCTATGCTTCATCTACACTTCTGCTGGAATGAGAACAACTGTATCCTTCCTAAGCTTTCTGAGATAAAACTCAGAACCCTTGTAAATGCACTCCTTGCGAACGTTTCACTGCACTCCTTGCAGGAACTCTTTCTCAGGAAAAGAAACAATTGAAACTCATTCTTCTCTGTCTGACTTCATACATTCAACATGAAATCATATATTCAACACAGAATAACAACAAAGGCATAACAGAGAGAATGAAACAACTGTAAGAATACCATTCAACATATGTAAACAACAAACATCATAACACCATGAAATCTGAGTCAAAGCTTCATATATTAACTCAAATACTCTTGTACATGGGTTCTTCTCTACAACTCTCTTTCATGCTCTCTTTTTTCTTTTCTGCACTAATGATACAACAACAACATGATACAAAGGCGAGGGTGTCTATATCTGTTTTCCCTCCTACTCTCTAAACTGTCTAATCTATAATTCAAATCTACCTACTTTCATTAACTACGCATAAATGTCTCTACATACTACAGACGAGAGCAACGCTCAAGGTCTGTTCACAATATCTTAACATAAATGTAAGTACACTCCCCTCCAGCTATCACATTAATGTCCACTTCATTAATTTTACAAAACATTTCAAAAACGTGCACTGGTGCTATTCCAACTGTCTTCTGCCTTCATGTTCGCTTGGTTGGCCGGTTACAATGCTCCTGCATCATACTCCCTTGCTTGAAAATTTTCATGAACTCCTGTTCATGAGCTCTTGCACAGTTTGTCCATGCTCTTTGAATTTCTGCTTCATCTTCCCAACTGGATGTCCTTTCCATTTGACCAAGTATTCAAAATACTCTTTTCTCCTGGTCTTCTTGCTAACCCTCTTGTCAATTATGCTTTCCATCTGTGGCTTTTCAGCTACAGGCATTTTTTTTGTCCATTGAATCTCTTTCTGTTCCTTCTCTGCTCCTACTTCTTCATCTTTGTAAGGGTACAAATCCGCAATGTTGAATATCGGTGAGATTCCGATCCCATCAAGTAATTCAATCTCATATGCATTTGCCCCAAATTTCTTTATAACCTTTCACGGTCCAATCTTTTTCATCTTCAATTTGTTATATGTTCCCCTTGGGAACCTTTCCTTCCTTAGATGTGCAAGAATCAAATCACCAACTTCAAATTGAAGTTCTCTCCTGTGTTGATATGCTCTCTATTTGTATTCTTGACTTGAATTCTGCAATTGTTCCTTAATTTGACTGTGAAGCTCCTTCATTGCTTCTACAAAGTCTTCTGCACTAGTACTCCTGAATTCAGCTTGTTTTGAATCTTTCAATTAAGAAAATCCCCTTGAATGCATTCCATATACAATCTGGAATGGACTCTGCCCTGTGCTTCTGTTAAGAAAATCGTTATAAGCAAATTTTGCCTGTGGCAGAATGTGATCCCACTGACTGTGGTGTTCAGTTACTAAGCTCCTTAGTAGATCTCCCAAGCTTCTGTTTACGACTTTTGTCTACCCATCCGTTTGAGGATGATATGCTGAGCTAAAAGACAAACTTGTCCCAAGATTTTTCCATAAAGTCCTCCAGAAATGTCCAATGAACTTGGTATCCCAATCAAGAACGATACTCCTTGGCAAGCCGTGAAGTCTGACGACTTATTTTAAAAACAGGTTCGCAATATAGTCGCATCGCTGGTTTTCTGGCATGGTATGAAATGTGCCATTTTTGAAAATCTGTCGACTACCACGAAGATTGAATCATAGCCTCTCTATGTTCTTGGCAGTCCCAATATAAAATCCATGCTCACTGCATCCCATGACTTTTCTAGTATGGGTAATGGTTGATATAACCCTATGTTCTGCCTTTTCCCTTTTGTTTGCTGACAAATCCTGCATCTATCCACAAATTTCTTAACACCTGTCCTCATCCCTGGCCAAAAATATGAGCCATTCAACTTTCAGAACATCTTATCATGACTGAAGTGTCCGACCAATCCTCCACTTTGTTTTTCCTTCAGCAGGTTCTCCCTCATGGAGCATTTTGGAATACATAGATGATTTCCCCAGAATAATAACCCATCCTGGATCATGTATTCGGTCCACTAGCTTCTGTCTCTGAGAACTAGATTCTCAGACGCTTCATACGCTTCCTTAAAATCAGGGTCATCCTTATACATTTCTTTGAGGTTATCA
>SNQJ01S0006221.1:66282-86340 GCA_010110895.2 Picea sitchensis
TCCTGCTCAAAGCATCAACAACTTTGTTAGCAGTTCCAGAAATATGCTTAGTCACAAAAGTAAAATTCTTCATGAATTCAACCCATTTAGCATGTTTTTGGTTCAACTTCTCCTGTTGAGTCACAAATTGTAAAGCATGATTATCACTGTACAAAACAAACTCTTTAGGAACCAAATAATGTCTCAATTTCTTTAGTGCTTGTATGACTGCATAAAATTCTTTGTCATATGTTGAGTACTTGATTTTTGCTTCATTCAGTTTCTCACTAAAATATGCGATCAACTTATCGTCTTGGCTCAAGACCGCTCCAATTGCAAATCCACTTGCGTCACACTTGACCTGGAATGTCTTGCTAAAATATGGCAAAACTAGAATTGGTTGCTCCATGATCTTCTTCTTCAGCAGATTGAAACCCTTCTCTGCTTCTTCTATCCAAAGAAAATATTTGTGTCTTTTCTTCACCGTATCCATCATTGGTGCGCTGATTCCACTGAAGTTTTGAATAAATTTCTTGTAGAAACTTGCTAAACCATGGAAACTTCGAACATCAAACACACTCTTCAGCGATGGCAAATTCTTAATTGCATCTACCTTTTCTGGATCCATCTTCAACTCATTTGCAGAGATAACAAAACCCAAATAAATGATTTATGTCCTCATAAATGATGATTTCTTCACATTTAGAAGTAATTTATCTTGCTGTAATCTCCTCATTACTACAACTAAATGCTTCAAGTGTTCTGCTCCTGTCTTGCTGAAAATTAATATATCATCAAGATATACGATGACGAATTTCACTATGAAATCCTTCAGGACTTCGTTCATCAATCTCATGAAAGTACTAAGTGCAATTGTTAAGCCAAATGGCATGACAAGCCATTCATACAGCCCCTCATTCATCTTGAATGCTATATTCCATTCATCACCTTCTCTCATTCGAATTTGATGATATCCGCTTTTCAAATCAATCTTTGAAAAAAATCTTGCTCCACTCAAGCAATCCATCAAGTCATCCATCCTTGGAAATGGAAATATGTATCTAATGGTAATATTATTGATTGCCCTTGAGTCTGTACACATTCTCCAACCTCCATCTTTCTTTGGGCTGAGCACTGTTGGAACAACGCATGGACTCAGGCTTTCCCTAATCAATCCTTTGTCCCTTAAGTCCTGTACCTGTCTCTTGACTTCCTCATTTTCCTGCGATGTCAATTTGTACGTGGCTTTGTTTGGTAAACTAGATCCAGGTATAAGATCGATGTGATGGCTTATACTCTTGATAGGTGGTAATGAACAAGGTAGTTTGTCCACTACTATATCAACAAACTCTTCCAACAACTCCTGGATTTCTTCTGGTAAATCATCTATTCTTGTACTGGTCAAAACAATTCTAGGCTTCCTGATCACAATAAATTGTGTGTCTTCCTTCTTCTTAACCTCATTAAGAAGTTCCTTCCCACTCATGAGAAGTACAGTGTTTTTCATCTCTGTTTTCACCTCTCGGTTTTTAATCGGAAACAACATGTGCGTCCTCCCATTCTTCTCCAGGGTGTATGCGTTCTTTCTCCCATCATGAATCACATTCTTGTCATATTTCCATGGTCTACCCAGCAATAGATGACAAACATCCATGGGAATGACATCACATAATATTTCAACCTTATATCCTCCTATTTTAAATTCAACTAAACATTGTTTAGTGACATTTACCTGATGTCCTTTTTGTAGCCACGAAACTCTGTATGGGCTTGGATGTACAACAGTCTCCAACTCCAGCTTTTCTACCATCTCTGTAGATATGAGATTTTCTATGCTACCGCTGTCCACAATGACCTTGCATACCCTGTCTTTGGTTTTGCAAGCAGTCCAAAACAGACTGTTTCTTTGGGCTGGGTTCTCTACCTCCTTCTCCAGCTTCAAGAGAACTTTCCTCATCATCAAGGATCTTCCGCCCTCAGCATAGTCTACCTCCACATTCCGTCCTTGAGCTTCGACAATGTGAGTTTCACCACCATCTTTTTTCTTATCTGGAAACTCATAGGATTTATGTCCGATCTTTCCACAGACAAAGCATTTTACTTCACTGCCTCTGCCTATTCCTCTTCCTCTAGATCGAGGAAAAGTATTTCTATCAGCATACTGCCCTCTCTATGAGCTTCCTCCTCTCTCATGTTGAGTTTGAGTTTTCTTCCCCTCTTCTTTAGGTTTCTGAGTTCTGTCTTGGGCAATTGTTTTACCTCTGGCTTGACTTCTGCCTCGGCCTCTTTGACCTTGTTTCCGTCTCAGCTTCTCTTCAGCTTTCAGAGACATCTAATAAGCATATTCTATAGTTCGAAGGGTCATCACGATCATCTCATCTTGAATTTCATATCATAGACCATTCATGTACCTGGCAACTTTTTCATCATCGCTTTCCCGATGACCTGCTCTGATGTTTATCCTGTAGAATTCTTCAATGTATTCTTTCACTGACATCAGCTTCTGTCTCAAATTCTGCATCCTCCGAAACAGAGTGAATTGATAATCCTTGGGTATAAATTTGGCTTTCATCTTTGCTACCATTCTATCCCATCTTTTGATTTTCTGCTTGCCCTTGCAACATCTATCAGCCTGCAGTTCATCCCACCATAGTGTTGCATGCCCTTTAAGTCTAGTGATGACATGTTTGACCTTCTTGTCTTCCTTGACATCCTCATAGTCGAAGTATTTATCCAGATCTCTAATCCAGTCTAGAAGCTCTTCAACATCTAGGTTTCCCTCATACACTGGAATGTCCATTTTTTCTCTGGCACCTATCCTTGCAACAACCCTGAATAGGTGTTCATCTGCAACGTCTTCGACTGCAACTTCTTCTCCTTCATTTCCAGCTTCATTTTCACTTTTGGCCTAGCTGATATCCTCGATGTCCACTGTGCGCCTCTGTGCTGTCTCCATGGCATCAATCCTGGCATGTAACTCACACATTTCTCTTTCCACGGCTAGATCAGGCATTGGCCTATCTCTTCTTCTCGACGACATGGTTGTAAAATGTTCCTCTGTTCTCTCTGCTACAGAAAGAAAAGAACTTGTTCTGAGAACTGATACCACAATGGTCCAGACCCCCGACCCTCGGGCTGAGATCCGCTGAGGATCGTTCTAAATCTACCCCTGAGTCTGATTTACTCTTCGATTCCTCCATAGGGAATCCCACACAAACACACCACAGTGTTTTCCACAGGTCCTTATAGGTATGCCCGCGTGATCAAACACAAGGCATCAACCCAAATCTCCTGATAGCAACAATATGATCGTGCCCTTTACCGAATCAGGCTTTAGGGTTTCACGATATCGTGATTCCTATTGCCGAGTTTCCTATCTCTACAACCTCTGAAACTCGAAATGTCGAATTGCCGAAATCTTTGGCCGCGTCCTCCACAGTTGTGTCGCGTTTCACGACTTCGAGAATTCTGGTGCAAAGGACCCCAATTCCTTGTCTTCGAAAACACTGAATTGTCGAATCTCGATACATTAAGGAAAGGCTGGCTCTCCAATGGTTATGAATGGGACTCTTTCGCCGATTCATAGTTTCGGACTTTGCGATTTTGCGAATCGTAATGCAAGACTTTCGACTCTTCAACCTCCGAAACCTCGAAACAATCAACAAGGTTTGACTTCGCTTATTGACGAAGACATGCCACTTGTCCACTCTAATGTCTTCTATCTCTGACATGGACTCCTACCACCTGCCACTCTTTCCGACTTTTGGGACTTGAACAAGCCTTCAATTACCGTTCCCCTACCACTTCAAAATCCTGAATTCCGAAATGGCGCCTTATACAGAATCAACAGCTAATAGCCTCCCTTTATATTCTACGGCCACAGTTTTTCGGGCTTCCGGGTACTGGGAGTTCGAGACTCTCGATTCCAAACCACTGTCTTCTCGGGTTTTTGAACCCCAAAACACCGAAATGCCGAAACGCCACTTCACCAATACTTCGCGTTTCGTAACTTCAGGGTTTTCAATGCAAAGGCCCCTGGCACCTTGTCATTAGGATTTCCGGTATTCCAAATCCCGAATTACCGAAATCCAAAAATTCCACACTTAACAATCCTTCTCGCGATTCAGGGGTTAGAGTGACCAAGGATTTTGGCTTACCCTCCTGACTTACGAACTCCAATTTGCCCGAAATGATCTGACGGCTCAAAACAGACCCTGATTAACGGTTCACGTTGGTCCTTGAAACCAATTTAATGGGTTCTTCCAACCCTTATCCACCCTGCAACTCTTATGGATCCTACAGTCCTCGCAACTTCGCGAGTTCTCCATGGAGAATTTTAATCGCTCATTTCCTCCTTGATAACTTCTGCGAAATGGACTAGCGTTCTTCCACTCGAACTTAGACTTTGTGTGATAATTTCGCTCCCTGTCTTCCTTTGAACTCTTCAAAGGTACTAACCCTCCTGAGCTTTCTATTGTGAACTTAAGTCTCAAAAAGGGCTCCTGCACGCACTCCTTGCAAAAATATTTCAAATACTTCTAGGTATTTGACCTCTCAACTCTGTGCACTCTCTTCAACAACAATCCTTCACCCTTCAACCTTAGTTGGTAAGTTCTAAGGCTTCAATTAGCTTGCGCACACCTTGCACAACTTCTATGCTTCACCTGGACTTCTGCTGGAATGAGAACAACGGTATCCTTCCTGAGCTTTCTAAGATAAAACTCAAAACCCTTATCAACGCACTCCTTGCGGACATTTCACTCCACTCCTTGCAGGAACTCTCTCTTAGGAAGAGAAACAATTGAAACTCATTCTTCTCTCTCTGACTTCATACATTCAACATGAAATCATACATTCAACACAGAATAAGAACAAAGGCATAATAGAGAGAATGAAACAACTATAAGCATACCATTCAGCATATGTAAACAACAAACATCATAACACCATGAAATCTGAGTCAAAGCTTCATATATTAACTCAAATACTCATGTACATGGGTTCTTCTCTACAACTCTCTTTTTTCTTTTCTGTGCTAATGATACAACAACAACATGATACAAAGGCAAGGGTGTCTATATCTGTTTTCCCTCCTACTCTCTAAACTGTCTAATCTATAATTCAAATCTACCTACTTTCATTAACTATGCATAAATGCCTCTACACACTACAGACAAGAGCAACGCTCAAGGTCTGTTCACAATATCTTAACATAAGTGTAAGTACGCTCCCCTCCAACTATCACATTAATGTTTGCTTCATTAATTTTACAAAACATTTCAAAAATGTGCGCTGGTTCTATTCTAGCTATCTTCAGCCTTCATGCTCGCTTGGCTGGCCACTTACGATGCTCCTGCATCATACAGTAATACACAATTTCTATTAATGAGAAAAATGTACAAAACTGTAGAAATACAGAGTGAAAGACTAGCTAGAATGGTGGTGGCTTATCTATGAGAAGAGATGTGATGACTACTCACATTTTCAAGAAGATGATTGTTACAATGAAGCTCCAAAGGAATTTTTAACATAAATAAAATCCAAAACCATAACCCTTGAAGATGAAAAACCAATAGTTTTGTGGACCCCATTTTGGGTAGTTTGGTGTATCAACTTCCCGGGGGCGTAACTTTGGCACACAATATCTGTTTGGAGCACACGATAGCTAGTTGGAAAGGTATTGAATAGGATCTTCATTTTGGGGGCTCAATAATATCCTTCAACTATCATTAGGGTTCCCAATCGTGAAAAAAAGTTGTTTAGGCCCTCAAAATGGTCCCAAAATTTTAGGAACCGAAAAACTGCTAAAAATAGTAAGTTGCCAACAATCTGTTTTGAGCCAGTTGGAATAGGTGGGTGGCCACCGATATCCACCTGGATAAATCCTCCCTCCTTAGGTAGAAATGGTCTCCATTGCATTGATCTCCCGGGGGAGAGGGGAAAGCACTTGTTGAATCTAAACCTTGGTGAGTTTCTTTCCTTGCTGGAGAAGTTGTGCTGCTTGGTTTGTGGGACGTTGTTGAGAATATGATGAGATGAATAGGTGCAGAAGGAATCTGTGTGATTTGTTTCAATATTGTTGACCCACTTCTACTAGATAGAAGGTGCTTGGACAGAGGCTGCAGTGGTTGCAGTGTCCTTCTGTTCACCTTTTGAACATATTGTGAAGAAGCTGAATTTTGTAGTATGAGATACTACCTTGCGACATTGTTTAGGTGGGACAATAGTTGGATCTACCTCTGATATCCTGTGGATATGAGCCCCATAGAGTAATAATGACACTATGGGATCGAGACTAATAAATAACATGGTGCTTCCACATATATGGTTGGCCCAAAAGAACATCACAAACATCCAATGGGGAAACATCACATAATAATTCATCCTTGAAGGGATGGATGCTATATGACAATCAACATTGATGGATAACACAAAGATATTGTCCCTGGCGAAGAAACCCGATGTTGTATGGCTATGGGTGTGGTGTTGTCGACAATCCCAAATTTCTGACGACCTCTGCTGAGATGAGGTTCTTCTGGCTTCCGCTATCAACAATGAAATGCAACGGGGTCCCCTTCACCCACATCTATGAATGAAAGAGACACTCCCCCTCTTCAAGATCTGTTGGTTCTTCTGGTTGAATCGTTGTGGTTGCGACAATAGTAGTGGGGTATGCGTCGATGACCTGTCTTCTCCCATTATTTTCTTAATCATATTCTAAATCAGGGTTCGACTCCTTTTATTTGATCTCTACGACCAATTATTGTTTTGAGCGACATTCATCAGTGTTGTTCCAGGGGATTTTGTGGAAATCACACCAATTTCCAGTGTCCTTCTTCGTCTTCCTGTGACCCTTGTTTTCCTATGGCTTGGATTGGTTTTTGGGAGGTTGTTTGTTAGGGCCATATTTATCATACTTCGGTTGTTGTGGATTTTCATACCTGAACACTCATTTGTTTTGGTGCCTAATTTTTTTCTTGATTTTGACAACATATCAATAGGAAGTTCCCAGTGATGAAATGTCCAGAAAATCCATGTTGGTTTAGATGCACCTATGTGGAGCCCCGCGTTATTTCAGAACCAGATGCCACTCAAATTCTTTGATACACATCTTGGTGTGCAAGGTATGGAAATTATTTGTGAACTACAAAATTGTTTTCCCCCTCTCTTTCCGCAGTGTGGTCCATATCATGTATTGGTCATCATAGTTACCAATAGGGTAATATTGTTCCTTGACTGCATCCACAAAAAAATCCCAAGTATGCTCGACCCCATATATTTCAAACTCATCTATGGAAATTTTCTCCCACTAAGTTTCCCACCAATGTTTAACATGGGGGAGAGCCTTAAGGAGTGTGAAGGTGATCGTTTCCCTATCATAAAAATTGTGAATAGAGAAATAACCTTCTAGCATATTTAACAATTTTTCTAGGGCATCCGCATCTATCTGACCTTCAAATACGAGAATATCAAAATTGACATGTACCTTGAAAGGAGAGGTGCTTCCAAAGTGGTCGCTTGATGAATATGTTCCTACTTTTATCGACAAACGTTGAAGTATGTGGGAAAAATTCTCCATCATTTCATCCCTCTGTCATGTGAGACCTTGCTCAAGGAACAGATTGATAGAATCTTCTACTCTGTCGTTTTTCTTTTCTTCTGCCATGGAGGGTTTCTTGGGTGTGCAAGAGAGATTTTCCTCAAGAGATACAATCTCAAGACCCAAATTTATATAATCGGACCTCGTTGGGGACATGCACTGAAAAACAACCAAGAACAACCTACTCTGATACCAGTGATCCAGATTATTTTCGGCACGAAATGAGAGCAGCGATATAACTCAAAAATATACAGATATATTGCAAGAGATCCAATAATATAATAGAGATATATCAGATATATAAAAAGAGGCATAGATATACAATAATACATAATTTCTATTAATGAGCGAAATGTACAAAACTGTAGAAATACAGAGTGAAAGACGTGCTAGAGTGGTGGCATCTTATCTCTGAGAAGAGATGTGATGGATACTCACATTCTCAAGAATATGATTGTTACAATGAGGCTCCAAAGGCCTTTTTAACATAAATAAAATCCAAAACCCTAACCCCGGAAGATGAAAAGCCAATAGTTTTGTGGACTCCTTTTTGGGTAGTATGGTGTATCAACCTCCCGGGGGCGTAACTTTGGCATACGATCACCATTTGGGGCACATGATAGCTCGTTGGAAAGGTATCAATGAGGAGATTCATTTTGGTGGCTCAATCAGATCCTTTGGCTTTTGTTGAGGTGCTCGATCATGGACAAGCGTTGTTTAGGCCCTCAAAATGGTCCTAGGAGTTTAGGAACCGAAAAACTGCTAAAAATAATAAGTTGCCAACAAACTGTTTTTGAGCCAGTTGGAATAGGTGGGTGGCCATCGATATCTACCTGGATCAAAATGATTTTTTTTATTTATTGTAAGTTTTTTTGATTTCAAGTCTCACATGTATCATTGACCATTGCTTTAGAAATGCTTCATGTAGCTTATATATAGCCTGATTCTTGGAGTCATTGGATTGATTTTTGTATTTTAAGTGGAAAGTACGTCTATACATTCTTTCCACTATATCCCTCAGTTTTGTAAGAAAAATTCCTACTCTTGTTAACTTATAGCACCATTCTAGATGAACTAAGGTCCAATTTATCATCATTTACACCCTTCATAATTTTTATCTTCTTAGGACAAAATTTTGTTCCCTCGCTATCGATCCCTGCACAACATTTAAAAAAATGTGAAATCGAGTGTTTAAAACATGTTAGTGATTAATGTTAAAAATTTCATTTTTACTAAAAGGTTAAAGAACTTCATGTTGATTACCTTTTGATCCACCTAATTCCTCTATTTACAACATTTACATAAAATATTTACACTCTTTTGCACTCAAATTGCGAGCAATATTATCAAGTTTCTTCAAGTTTTTTCTTTGCATGCCATGCCTTAGCCAATACACATCATTAATTTATACCTACAGATAAATCAAATATATTAAATTTTTAATAAAGCTTAAAGAACTTTCATTGTTCTCTTGTTGGGATGAACTACCATTGCACTCACTGCAATAAGTTGTTTTCCTTAAACTTCTATCGGTTATCTTCTATAAAACAAAAATACAAGAATCATTACATATAGAAATTATGAAATATTTTTTTACGAAATAAGATTTCAGTGCGTATAATAAAATAGTACACATCTATGTGATAAGCATATGTATACGCATTGATGTATGATTACCGTGTTGTTATGAAATTGAAGATGTTTTGTTTACATATTGTTATATTCATGCGGTGCTCTATAAAGTAATATAAGCATCTGTGTCTCATTACTATTTATTTCACACTGTTAAACTTGTGAACAAACTTAAAACATGACGATTTAAGTATTAAAAAAAATGTTATTTACATTTTAAACTCAATGGCGTTGTTGACAAGATTAAGCACACTAGTGCACTTTTCTCGTATAGTGTGCACTACTAACCATGAAAGTGTTTTTTAAATAAAACTAATAACAACGGGGTTTGAGATCAAATGCAATGAGTGATCCCATTGCAACGGATACCAAACGCCCCATATACAAGTAAAGAAACCCTATAAAAATATGTTGCGAGAAAAAAACTCCTTGTGAAATATAGAGAAGAAAACCAAGAGAAATAGTAAAAATGCTAGGGCTTCCAACACTGAAGGTAACTATGAAACCCTTTTACTTTTTTTAGAATACATTGAAAAGTGTTTGAATCAAATAGGGGAAAGGCAAAGATGATCTATAGAATGAAATCACATACTCGAAATTTGTCCTATGCATATTTTTATGTGGCCTATGTTTATCCCTTACAAATTTGGCTCTTCAAAACAATCTACCCACTCCAAAGTCCTTGGTGGTAAATCTCTCTTGCACAAATCTCCCCTCTAAAATTTGGCAAAAGAATGAAATAATGAGTAGGGTTTCCATTTATAAACACATACATTTAGAAAAATGACATTCCTGCTCATTTTTATCGCTATATATTTTGGTGCATTGATGATAAATGCGTGCGTTGTTTTTTTTTTAATTATTTTTTTGGTGCGCTATAGAATTTAAAGAACATCGGTGCACTTTTTTATGTAAAAGTGCATTGAAAAGCAATTTACTAGACAAAGTACAAATGCAAACATCCACATTTAAAATTTACATTTTACTTTGTGGAGACAAAAATGGAGGTCACTCTTCGGTGCCATTCATAATATAATGCATTGGTGTGTTTTGTATATACAAATGCAATGATGATGTGTCAAAAAATAACTAAACGCACTAATAATTTTTAAAAACCATTAAAAATTATGTCTGAAGTTAGATTGTTCTATACTTTCCAAACTTTCTTTTCAAAATTTATTCACATATTGATGATGGTTTTGGCTCAAATACAGTTAAAAAATGGTTATAATGTCCAATGGCCAATTCTTAAAATTCTAGTTCATTGTATATCATTGCAAGTTCTTCAAGTTCTCCTCCACCATTTGCAATAAATCTAGTTTTTATTTATAATTCATTTATCTGATTGAATTTATGTCATGTATGCACGTGCATTAGAACAATTGTTCATTGAATTTTGTAGGATGACGATTTAGGATCGAATTCAGATACACTGTGAACTTCTATCAGGGGAAATATATAGTAGGAAAATGTTTGATGAAAATGGACAACTTCTTTACCCTACCAATTGTAACATGTCAACTTCCAACAACCATCTCAGGTGAATGGTATTACACCATGAATCAGATCTCCTTTATGAAACCGTAGTAGTATGTGGTTGTTCAAAATGTAAAGGGTTGAAGGAGTTCACCCTCGATGTGTCACATTGTCCCATTATATTAATTATTGACTACCCAACATTGACAATCTAATAACTCCAATTGAAGTTAAAAATCCAATCGGTGATATAGAAAATACATGTAGGAAAACTACCATATGTTCCTCTTTTGAAAAGTTGGAATCCATATCAACTAATTTTCATCCCAAATTGACCAACCTCTCTCCTTCTGTTGGGTCAACAGGGAGTTCTAGTGAGCCAAAGTATGATATCAATACTACCCAAAACATCTCTACTAGGAGATCCAAAAATTTGTATGATCTGAGAGCTAAAATGTCCAACTACACACCAAAGTCAGTTCAATTGTTGGAAGGTATCGATGACTTCCCTCAAACACATGTTTCTCGACACTTTTGAGGTAACTAACCATTAATTCCCTTATTATTTTAAGAAATATTTTCACACAATGAAGGAAGAAAATGATTGATTTTATGCATGCTTAATAATAGTGTAAATTTCTATTGCTCACTAATTGTATGTTACTCATTGATAAGGTACTTCTAAGTGAAAATGTTTTGCTTGATAGCTGCACAAAGCCAAAGAAAATGTTGAAAAGGTTGGGTGTTGAGTACCTATCATTCCACACATGTCTGAATGATTGTATTCTATACAGAGACGAATATTTGGACAAAGAGATATGCCCATAATGTGGGGATGATAGGTACCAAAAACAAAAAAATAAGGGTAAGGCACATGGTCCTCCTCATAAGATATTAAGGAACATGCCTATAATTCAAAGGATTCAAAGGCTCTTTCGTTGCAAACAATTAGTTGTGTTGCAAGGGTGGAAGACCTCACATAGAAGTGAGCAAGGCGTCATGTGGATCCCAGTAGATTCAATAGCCATGAAGTGTATAGAGGATACATGACTTGATAAATTCAAGGATGAAGTACAAAGCATGCGATTGAGAATAGCCATGGATGGAGTTAACCTGCACTGCCTTCAAAACACCAACTATTGTTTTTGGCTGTGGTATTTCTCAATAAGAATATCTACCCATGGTTATCCATGAAGAAGGAAAATCTTATGTTGACTCTTGTAGTCTTGGGTAGAAGACAAATAAAGAGAACATATGTCTACCTCCAACCATTGATCGATGAATTTAAACAATTATGGGAAGGGATGCATGAATATGATGTATCTAGACCCATTCCAATGGATAGGTCTTTTACATTGTATGGAACATGTGCGTACACCATGCATATATACTCTCATGTCATTGGATGTTCTTCATAGAGAGGTATATGAAAAAATTGAACGGGTTTGTTCAACTAAAGGAAAAAATAGAGGACTCTATATTAAAAGGATACATAGTATACAAGTCATTCTATTATGCTAGTGAGTATATCAAGCAAATTGATAATACACGAGGGGTAGTGATTTGGGACGACAAATGGGATGAGGAAACAAGGGAAGGGGAGCTACTACAAATGAATGGAAAAAGGCTTATGATAAAGAGGAAGCCACTTATATTTTTTCAGATTTGTATAGAGAAACTGTTTACATTGAATTTGATCATATATATTTGATCTCATACTATTTGTTTTGAATTATGTATACATCAACGAACTTAGAAATTGATTCCATCAATAAATTTTTTATTTACAATGCGAGGGCAACACAACCATGGGTAGCATTGTATGAAAAGAAAAGAAGGAAATGGGGTAGTGATAGGAAATAATTTAGACAATTGAATGGTGGAAGCATGCCTTATCCTGAACATTTAAAAGAAAATATGCCAAAAATCTATCCCAACAGTTGGGTGGTTGATCAAATTAGAAATAAATATGGTGTGTCTAGTCGTTACCCACGTGGAGAAGATATGGATACACTAAACATAGGGATTAGGTGTATCATCTTTATAATAATTTATCATATTACCACGTTAAATTTATAATGCACATTTGAATTGTAACATGTATTATTTTGTTATTAATGCTAAGGTGATTAGACATATGACACTGTCCCTTGTTCACATTTTTACAGGTGAATTCATGCCCATATATGTGGGCATATGGACAACATTTTCACAACAAGGATGTTGATCGATGTAGGAGCATCTGGTAGTAAATTTCAAGATTGACCCAAGGGTCACAAACTTTTACCAAAGGAAGTTTGGTTTAGTGGCAAGCAATTTTGTTTACAGGTGACTATGAGTAGTGTCAGAATCATCATTGAAAATATTGTGAGTTTTTGTTGAAGACGAACTGATGATAGAGATTAGATATGGAGTGAAGCCTCGCCAGATCTACGGTTGACATCAACTCGAATTTTAAGCCTATGGGACCTTGCCTGCATGATAGAGATTAGATATGGAGTGAAGCCTCGCCAGATCTACGGTTGACATCAACTCGAATTTTAAGCCTATGGGACCTTGCCTGCATAAGACTACATCTATCGAGACTCCCTGTTATATAAATACTACGATGAGATTTTGCTCGGACCCAATCATCGGAGGAGAGGTGAGTTTCCATCACCCCAACATTGTGACGATATAAATCTGACGACAAATATGAATAGTCCAATACATCCGAGAGGAGGTTATACATCGCATGGAGTTTGTAAAGGGTCAGATGTTTTTGTTAATACCTAAGTCTCCAGATCCTTGATCTCTTTGTCTTTCGTAGACTATGTCCTAAAATATTTCCCTCTAACTGGTAAAGTCGTTTTTTCCCTCTTGTTTAAGCGACCTGTTTTCCCTTTGGTGTCCCGACTTTGTGAATATGTCTCAGCCCAAATCTTTTCTATTTTTCTCAAAGGATGAACACTTGTCACCATTTTTGTTTCAATTACTAGTCATTATGTTTTCCCTAGCCCGCAGAAAGTCATCCAAGTCCTTGTTTACAAAGGAAGCAGCCATGACCACAAATCACAACATTCAAAACTGGTCTATTGCAGGCTTGAAGCAAGAAAATGGGCAGGTTCAGTTTTCAACGGTGGAGATCCCCTGTGAATATAAGATTAGCAACCCTCGGGAATTTGAAATTATAAGGTTGCATGAGGTTTAGTGCCAGACAGAAGCCCTAGAGTTAAATATCAGGAAACACACATCCTTCTCCATTGGACGATCGTGATTTACTTCGCCATTTCGGGTTTCGGTAGTTTTGTCTCCTCTCTTTTGGTTTCCTCCGGAGCAAATTCTCGCAGAGTGCATGGATCTCTGCCGCGTGTCCTCCCAGATCTAGCGGCTCAAATTTGCTCTGGACTTTGGAGCTTCGGTGTTCTCGCTCCCCCCTTGTTTTCAAAATTCCCGAAGTGTTTTCGCTATGGAGTTTCATTTCTTTCGCCACCTATCCATCTAGTGCTGACACATGGAACTCACTCCAGGCACCTTTGGGAAGATCATTCGCTTGTCTCCAAGTGATGTGTGTCACCCTCCTTTCTTTGACAAATCAACACAGTCATTTCAGGTCACCACGTCAGCTCCAAGAGATTTCCATTCAGAGCAAGCACAATATTCCAAATCCCAGAGCCCCGAGTTCCCAAAATATTTAAATGATAAAAACAACCTAATCCAGGTTTAATTACTGATAATCACATGCTAATCACTTTGCAAGTTCGACACTCCGGGAGTTATATACACTTTTCATTTAAAATCTCCCAAACTCCGAAGTGCCGAAGATACTTGGAAGCCATCAATTTTGACGTGTGGCGCTGATCTGTTAGAGACATGTGGCATCTATCTAGCGCTGACACATGGCACTCATTTCAATAATTTTTGGACATGTATTCAACCTATTTTTGAGTGACACATGTCACCCTTCCATCCATGACATGTCAACATAGCAACATCAAGTTGCCACATTAGTTGCGAGAGATCATCCTTTAGGAGATGTTCTTGTTCGAGCGCCGATATTAGTGCCGTCTCCATATGCAAGTTTAATGGATCCTATAATTGGTGGGTGGATAAGGCTTTAGCAGTAGCACTAAATTTGACAAGTGTGCCCAGATCACTGATCGTGACTAGATCAACGACCACGTTTCATTGCGGGGACACAACTTGCTCGAGCGTTAAAATCCTTGAGCGGTCCTGCAATCGAAACCGTGGTATAGTGAAAGTGCTACGTGGCAGGAGGTGATGAATTATGGGCTCAAAATTGGTGTGGATCCAAATCACCTTTGGTGGCCCTGAAATCACGTGCTTATATAGCATCAAATATGAGAGAAGCATGTGGCATCCCCCTAGGCGTTAGCCTCATCCCGATCCCGATGAGAGATCAGTTAATAAAAAATTCCCCTCAAATCATCCAAAGAGATCAAAGAAATAGGGACAAGGATGATAAAAAAATCCAAGCCCCTCTCCAAAATAACCTGGTTACTGATGAAGAAGGAGAGGAAGAAGAAAATGACCTTGAAATCCATTGTCTTGGTGATACCTCTTCATCTCCTCATTTAACCCAATCTGCATATGAATAGTCTCTTATGGATAGCCAGCTTAAAGAGCTGAGAAAAGGGGAATGGACCGGTGGCAAGCCAAATAGATACAACCTCATATCCAAGAAGAAGGAGTGAAATCCTGACACTCCTGATCAACCTACTAGAGCAAAGAATCCTACTAAGAGTGTGGCAGCTAGCAGTAAAGAAAGAGAGGCATAAATCCCCCATGTAGTGGTTAAGAGCCCTATTCTAGAAGTGAAGGAGATTTTGAAGACTCCCTCCTCTTTTATCTTTGAGAATGAGATTCAAAAGATTAAAATCCCTGTACCTTTTTTAGAGCTAGTTAAGAATGAGGATTTCAAAAGGTACCTCTCCAAAGTGTCATAGCCTGAACCTTCATCTCATCCCACAGACTCAATCAAACTGTAAGACAAAAAACCAGTTGTCATACTAGGGTCTTTAGTAGAGGATAGGGATGACTCCTCCCCTCCTTTCTATACCTCATTAAACATTCATGATAAGGTGTTTCACAACTACTTGATGGATTCAGGGACATCTCACAATCTCATGCCGAAGACTATCATGGATGAGCTTGGGTTGGAGGTTACAAAAACCTAACATGACATGTACTCATTTGATTCCAGGAAGGTGAAGTGCCTCAGGGTTATCAAAGACCTAGTTGTTTCCTTATTCCAGTTGCCAATGAAAAGTGTGATCATGGATATTGTGGTGGTCGATGTACCCCCTAAGTTTGGAATTCTCTTGTCTAGATCTTGGATCAAAAGATTAGGGTAAAATTTACAAATGGACCTTTCATATGACACCATTCATGTGTTTGGGGGAGAAAGTAGAAGGATTTATAGGGAAGAACAAATTGCTTACATTATCAGTGATGAAGCAAACCCTACCAACCACCCCATTTTTGCAATTGATACTGATTTGGGAACCAGTATGTTACAGCTCATTGATGCTCCTCAAACACCTACTGAAATCAGAAAGCAACCCATCACTTCTTGTGAAGACACTCCTCCCAATACCTCTGTTTGGAAAATGTTTTTTGATGGAGCCTCTTCTAGGGTAAGTGCTGGTGCTGGGGTATTCTTCATTTCCCCTGCCCAAGAGATCATATCTCTATCTTTCAAGCTTGAATTTGAAGTAACAAACAATGTGGCAGAATATGAGGCTCGTGTTTTGGGTTTGAGAGCTTCCAAAGACATGAAGATTGAGGAGCTAGCAATATTCAGAGATGTTGAGTTGATTGTTCATCAAGTCAGAAATCAGTATCAGGCTAAGCACCCCAGGCTAAGGGCCTACAGAAATGAATTTCGGGATCTTGTTGATAGTTTCTTCTTGGCTTTTAATATCTCATTTGTTCCAAGAGAGGAGAACATTGTGGCAGATTCCTTGACTATTTTGGCGAGTAAGTTCAGGGTTCCTTTGCCCCCCAAAATCAAGTATGATGTGGAAGTAAAGTATAGACCCTCTATACCTGACAATGCCAAACATTGGAAGTTTTTTTAGGATGATCTTGAGATAAAAAGATTTCTTGAGACTATGGATGAATTTTCTGATTTTCATATTGATCAGGATCAGGATACTGAAGAAAACCCCCATGCTGATATTTTTCTGAATAAAATTGTTGACCATCATATTTTTTAGTTACCAAGTAACTATATTCCAAAGGGAGTTGTCCCCTTGGAGAGTTTGTTTGATAGAAATGATGTTGTTGTAAAGGTTAAAAGTTCAACTGAAGATGTTGATGAGACTAGATGCAATTTAGGAATAGAGGAGGATCCCAAATATTTCAAATTGTCTAGCAATTTGTCAAAGGAGAAAAGGGATGATTATGTCAATATTTTGAAGGATTTTTTTGATGTGTTTGCATGGAAATATCAAGATTTGAGATCATTTGACACCAGCATCATTGAGCATAAGATCCCTTTGAAAGAAGAGGCCAAGCCTTTTAGGCAGAAACTTAGGCAGATAAATACCATGCTGCTGCCTATTATGGAAAAGGAAGTGAAAAATTTGTTGGATGCCCAGATCATCATACATTTAAGATATTCATAATGGGTGTCTAACTTGGTGCTTGTGAGGAAGAAAAATGGGGAAATCAGATTGTGTGTTGATTTCATAAATTTGAACAAAAGCTGCAAAAAGGATAACTACCCCTTGACAAAGATGTAGCACATTTTGCAGAGAGTGACCGATTCATCTAGGATGTCCATGATTGATGGATTTTCTAGCTACAATCATATCTTTTTCCTTCCTGAAGATAGAGAAAAGACAACCTTCACTACTCCGTTGGGTACATTCATGTATGAAAAAATTCCCTTTGGATTAATGAATGCAGGAGAAACCTTCCAACGAGCCATGGACATTGCCTTTGTTGGGGAAAAAGATAATTTTGTAGTCATCTATTTGGATGACATTACATTATTCTCAAGGTATGATAAAGAGCATTGTCATCATCTGAAGAAAGTCTTCATGCATTTTAGAAGGTTTGGCCTCTCCCTCAATCCTAATAAATCTTTGTTTTCTATGGAAGAGGGTAAATTATTGGGGCATGTTGTGTCAACAAAAGGAATAAGAATTGATCCAAGCAGAGTAGAGGCCATGAAGGCCTTATCTTTTCCTAGATCTAAGAAATAAGTTCAGTCTTTCTTGCGTAAAATCAATTTTCTAAGAAGATTCATTTCCAATTTTGCTGAGTTGTTTAAGCACATTACAACCATGCTTAGAAAAGGGAACGAGGTGAAATTGATTTATGAAGCTCGATATTCTTTTGACCAAATAAAAAATGCTTTGACTGAAGCACCTACGCTCATCAACCCTGACGATTCTAAGGAATTTCTGATATTTTCCTTTGCCTCTTTTGACACATTGGATTTTGTTTTTCTCCATAAAAATGCAGAGGGGTTAGAGCATCCTATTTACTTTTTTAGCAGAGCGTTGAGGGATGCAGAAATAAGATATGATATCATGGAAACACATGCTTATGCTTTGGTCAAAGCCCTCAAGGCTTTCAGAGTATATGTTTTGCATTCAAATATTGTTGCATATGTCCCTTCGGCCTCAGTGAATGAGATATTGATCTAGCCTGACATAGATAATAGATGGGAAGAGAAGCAAATGGATTGCCAAAATTTTGGAATTTTACCTTCAAATAAAACCCACCAAATTGGTGAAAGGACAAATTTTAGCCAGGTTACTGAATGAATAAAATTGCAAGGCGTTGGAGGTTAATTTCATGAATGTAAACTCGGAAAATCATCAAGCTCATATTTTTGATAAAGACTCTCATGTCAGCCCCAATTTGGCAGAATGCACCTGGTATAAAGACATCATATATTTTTTGCAGAAGTTGCGGCCTCCTGATGGTTTGGATAAGAACAAGGTGAGAGATTTGAAACTCAAAGCAATCAAATATTGTCTCATCAATCATGTCTTGTATTGGAAATATCCTCTGGGAGTTCTATTGATATGTCTAATCCCACAGGAGGCCCAAAAGGCCATGACTGATTTTCATGACAGCTTGTGTGGGGGGCATCATTTCAGGAGGACCACAGCCTATAAGATATTTAGAGATGGGTATTTCTGGCCCAACCTTTTTACTGATGCTTGTGCAAATATTAGGGCTTGTTTCAAATGCCAAATTGTTTTTAGAAAGTAGCATCTCAAATCCTTTCCATTGAAACCTGTAGTGGTTTCTGGACCTTTTCAGCAGTGGGGTCTTGACTTCATTGGAGACATCCGCCCAACCTCAAGTGGCCAACACAGGTGGAGTTTGACTGCCTTTGATTATTTCACCAAATGTATAGAATCCATCCCTACAAGGAGCGCCTCCCACAAGGTAATCATTAACTTCCTTGAAGGTATCATGTCCAGATTTGCTTTTCCAAGAAGGATTGTTACTAACAATGTTGCCTCCTTCAAAGATGAACCATTAATCAATTTATGTAAGAAGTATGGGATTACATTAATCCATTATACCCCCTACTACCCCCAAGGAAATGGTTTAGCAGAGTCCTCTAACAAGAGCCTCATAAAGATCATCAAGAAATTGTTAGAAGACAACAAGAAAGCATGGGACTCAAAGATAAAATTTTCCTTATGGGATGATAGAGTTACAACAAAGAGGTCACTTGGTTTTTCCCCTTTTCAACTTGTGTGTGGGGTTGAGGCTATTTTTCCTACTTAGCTTGCCCTACCTGTGGAAAAATTCCTCCAGGAATACCAAGGAGAACCTGATGATATGGTCAGGAGGATACAAGAACTGGTATAAGTACAACAGACCAGGGAGAAACTGCTTGATAAAGCACAAATAAAATGAGCCTTTGACAAGAGGGCAAGAAAGAAATATTTTCAGCTGGGGGATCTGGTGCTCAAGTGGGATGCCCCCAACCAAGACAAAGGAAAACATGGTAAATTATAAGCCTTATGGATTGGCCCCTTCAAGATTTATGAGGTATTTTAAAAGAACACTTATAGGTAGAACTTTGAGGAGTCCAAAGTTTTTAGTGGCCCTATCAATGGGCACTTTCTGAAAAAAAGTGTTTTACTTAAGCCGTGATCGGTTTTCCACCATTGTAATTACCACTTCTTTTTTATTTTTCTATTTTGAATAAGAGACTCCATGACCCAAAAGCTAAGGAATTGGAACTACACGTTCTTGGAAGCTCACAGGGAGCATTCCATCCCATGTGGATCCAAAATGTTATCGCATGGAGTTGTCAAGGGTTCTATATGTTTGTTGTCAATACCTAAGTCTGTATCCTTGTTCTCTCTCTCTCTCTCTCTCTCTCTCTCTCT
>SNQJ01S0006221.1:86394-96973 GCA_010110895.2 Picea sitchensis
TTTTTTTCTCGAAGGATGAACACTTATCACCATTTTTGTTTCAATTAATGGTTTTTATGTTTTCCTGAGCCTGCACGAACTCATCCAAGTCCTTGTTTACATAGGAAATAGCCATGAGAAAAAAGTGCAGCACTCAAAAGCGGTTTATTGCGGGCTCGAAGCAATCAAACCGGCAGGTTCAGTTTTCAACAGCGGAGATCCCCTATGAAGCTCGGATTAGAAACCCTCGGGCATTCATAATTATAAGGTTGTGCGAGGTTTAGTGCCAGATAGAAGCCCCAGAGTTAAATATCATGCGCCACACATTATTCTCCATCGGACGATCATCATTTACTTCACCATTTCGGGTTTTGGGAGTTTTGGCTCCTCTATTTTGGTTTCCTCCAGAGCACATTCCCACAGAGTGCATGGATCTATGTCACGTGTCCTCCCAGATCTAGTGGCTCAGATATACTCTGGACTCCAGAGCTTCGATGTTCTCACTCCCCCCTTGTTTGCAAAATTCCTGAAGTGTTTCCACTATGGAGTTTTAGTTCTTTCGCTACCTATCCATCTGGAGTTGACACGTGGCACTCAGTCCAAGCACCTTTGGGTAGATCCTTCACTTCTCTCCAAGTGACGTGTGTCACCCTCCTTTCCATGACACATCAACACAGTGACATCAGGTCACCATGTCAGCTCCGGTAGAGTGTCACTCCGGGAGTTTTCCATCCAGAGCAAGCAAAGTCTTCCAAAGCCCAGAGCCCCGATGTCCCAAAATATTTAAATGATAAAAATGACCTAATCCAGGTTTAATTAGTGATAAGCACATGATAATCACTTCACAAGTTCGGCAGTCCAGGAGTTATATACACTTTTCATTCAAAATCTCCCAAACTTCAAAGTGTCAAAGACACTTGGAACCCATCAGTTTCGACACATGGCGCTCATCTGTTAGAGACACAAAGCATCCATATAGCGCTGACACATGACACTCATTCATTTCAAACATTTTTGGACATGTAGTCATCTTATTTTCGAGTGACACATGTCACCCTTCCATCCTTAACATGTCATCATAGCAATGTCAGGCCACCATGTCAGCTGCGAGAGATCATCCTCCAGGAGGTGTTCTTGTTCGAGCACCAAGATTAGCACCATCTCCATGTGCAGGTTTAATGGATCCTAGAATTGGTGGGAGGATAAGGATTTAGCAGTGGCTCTAAATTTGGCAGGTGCACCTAGATCTTCAATCGTGACCAGATCAGCAACCATGTTTGACTGCAGGGACACAACTTGCTCAAGTGTTAAAATCCTTGAACAATCCTTCAATCGAAACTATGGTATAGTGAAAGTGTTATGTGGTGGGAGATGATGAATTGCGGTCTCAAAAGCGGTGTGGATCCAAACCGCCTTTGACGGCCCCCAAATCATGTGCTTATATAGCATCAAATCCGAGAGCAACGCGTGTCATCCCCCTAGGCGTTAAGCCTCATCCTGATCCCGATGAGAGATCAGTTAATAAAAGAAGGACTAGTGGTTGAAACCTTGGTTCACTCCATAAATAGAAGGCATGAAGGGCTTGGCCATGGATACAGAACTGTCAGCTCGAGGTACCATGATGGACAATTTTGTTTCCTGCATACCCATGATGATATGAGCTTGCATCTGACAGAAGGATACATGCACAGTCTGACAGAAGGATGGACAGACATAAATCTTTGAATGGGATGGATAAATCACACTCTTGGTAGTTGTGGACTGATCTGAGTATAAATATATCATTTCAAGATTTTGTTAGGATCGTCAAATGGTTGAGCAAAGCTCCCTATTTTGTAATATTTGATAAAAAAATTGTTCTCTGGGTTTGTATGATACTTGATACTTTCGCATTAATAGAAGTCGGCTTCTTTCATCTTCTTGTGTAAAATGTACTGAAACACTCAGGCATGGAGGATCTAGTCGAGGGTTTTAGTTGTATTGTAATGTAGGTTTGATTATAGTGCTACTATGACCTATTCCAATACTCTCCCTTTGTTATCTTATTTCCCCTTATGTTGAAATTATTGTGCATGGAGGATCCATATGAGTTGTTGTAGCCATATGATAATGTAGGGTTGATTATTATGCTGCTGTGACATATTTCGATGTCCGAAATTTGAGTTCAAGAGTGCTCTTGAGCCTGATTTTTTCTTCACCAAGCTGCTTGAAAGTCAGATGCCCATGGTAGACTTGTACACCTCTCTCATTAAGTATTCCTTCTTCTCACCCTTAAACTCAAACCACTGACTGAAGTTAATGAGGACCTCATTTCCCTATGCATTTATTGTCCAAGTTTTGTGTTAAATCATTCTTGTACTGAGTTTTTTCCATTTGACCTCCAGTCATAAAACCAACCTCCACCACACATCCTGATGGGTACTGGGCTTATCCTCCTGCAATCTGAGGGTGACTCTTAGTGCTAACAGGTTCAACGACCCAAATTGGTAGTGGATCATACCTGATACTGTGATCCATTTGGAGGATTGAACTTCGACCCATCGAAGCACCGCATTCTTATATCATCAGATCGATCGACACTGGAAACACTTGGAAACTACCCCGATAACACTGCCACTTGGGAATTTCAGCCCAAAATTTCAATTGCAAACTGGTGTGAGGATATTGGACATGAATTGAAGGGTTGTGTATAGTGAGAATAAGTTGATGCCACTGACAGATATTTTCAGGCTCTGTTCAAGGAGAAATTTGACCTAGTTTTCATCAATTTTGGTATCAGAGAAAAGATACCACCAGTGTGTGTGCTTGTGAAGAAGGAGAAGATGTCACCCAGAAGAAGAGGTCAAGGTAGACCAGGTGAAAATGAATAAGTGCAACAGGAGGTGAGGAAACTCTGAGCAAGGATGAATGACATGAAGAATTCCATGAAGAGGGAGCCTGATACAAGATATGTTAGCGAAAGTGAAGAGACAACAACGTATGAGGAAGAGGAAGAAGAGGAAACAATAGAAGAGAAACTGATAAGGGTGTTCATAAAGGTTGGTGCCAAACTAAAGGTAGAGGTACCAATGTATGAAGGTAAACTGAATGTTGAAGAATTGATTGACTATATTAATTATTTCGATAAATATTTGGATTATGATGATGTAGATGAAGGGAAGAAGGTAAAGTATGCAGTGACACTGATAAAATTTCATGCAACTCTATGGTGGGATGAATTGCAAGAAGACAAAAATTAAAGAGGGAAGGCCAAGATTAATAATTGGGACAAGATGATTGCTAAATTTAAAAGTAAGTTCATGCCAAAATATTACCATCTGAATTTATTCAGATAATTATAGAATCTCAAACAAAAGGCTATGACATTAAAATAATACACAGAGGAGTTATACAGGTTGACTATTAGAGCTAGTCATATTGAGGAAGATGTTGAAAATGTTACTAGATATATCAATGGATTGAGGTATGAGATACAAGATGAAATTAACATTTTGTTTCTGGATACAGTTGAATATGCCTACCAAGTAGCCTTGAAGGAAGAGGAGAAGTTGGCCAGAAAACAAAGCCAGAAAAGAAGAGGAAGAAGTCTAGCAAGAGGCAAAGAAAAATCCAGTGGTAGAGGAATATTTAAAACTACAAAAGATGAATGAGGAAGATCAAGTAGTCATTCACCAAGAGGAGGAGAATAAAGAGGCATAATATTGTTCTCAAGAGGCAGAGTTAGAGGCACAGAAATTAGATGTTACACATGTGGAAAGACAAGACATATGTCTTGGGACTTTCCAGAAAAATAATTCAACAGGCCAGAGAAGTGCACATGTTGCAGAAGCCAAGGAAGAGAATGTGAATCCAGTTACAAAATAAGAAGTTCCAGAGGTAGGGAAATCATTGTTGATGAAGATATTTATGATCAAGTCGGAGAAAGAAGCTATGGAACCAACCCATAGGAAGAGTTTATTCAGGACTGTATGCAAGTCAAGAGGAAAGTGTTGCAAGGTTGTCATTGGAAATGGTAGCGCAGACAATTTGGTTTCCATTGAGATGGTAGAGAAGTTGGTATTGAATAGGATAGTGCATCCCACTCCCTATAAAGTGTCATGGTTGCAGAAAGGACATCATATTTTGGTGAATGAACAATGCAATGTGGAAATTCATATTGGCATCTACAAGGATGAGTTATTATGTGATATAATGGCCATGGATGTTTTCCATATTTTGTTGGAAAGGACATGGAAGTATGACAAAAAGTCCATTCATGATGGTATAAGTAACACCTATTCTCTCAAGAAAGATGGACACAAGCAGATATTGTTGCCTTTATAGGATGAAGGAACCAAAGAATAAGCTAGTCCTAGTCTGTTGCTAATGAGTGGGAATGAACTGTTGCAAGAATTCAAGAAAGATGAGGTACATTTTGCATTGATTGGAAAACCCAAGGTAACACTTACAAGTACAAATTTGGATGATTTACATGTATAAGTCAAGGCTATGTTAGATGAGTCTGTTGATATTATAGTGAATGATTTTCTGAATGCATTTCCCCCTATAAGGAGTGTTAGCCATCATATTGACTTAATTCCAAGAGCAAGTTTACCTAAAAAGGAAACATATAGGATGACACCACATGAGAATGAAGAGATAAAGAAGCAGGTGCAAGAGATTTTTGATGAAGGATTGATAAAGGAGAGCTTGAGTCAATGTTTTGTTCAACAATACTTATATCAAAGAAAGATGGAGGATGGTGTATGTGTATTTATTATAGAGCAATCAAGAAGATCACAATAAGGTACATATTTTGTAAGGTACCAAATCTATTGTAATAGTTGAAAATAGAAATATTGGAGAGAATAACAACAGAACAACACAATATATAAAACCACAACACCAAAATAATACCTTTATTGATAGGAAACAATGTTCACTTTCCTCTTCCAGGTGGAAACCTCTAGTAGAGCAATGCTCTATTACAATCATTCTCAAGACAAAAAATTTCATACCCTCTACTCCTATTTATACTAAATTTATCTACCCAAAAGAACAATCCAGATGAAGATCCTTCTAAAAGCGGAAGCTTCTATTAGGTCTTCTTACATTTGACCTATTCTTCCTTACTACTAGGCCTTATTAATATAGACCTTTATTACATAGAAATATATTATTCTACCTATGTGAGGGGTTAGGTAAGTTAAGTCCCTAACATTCCCTCCCCCTTGAAGAACAACATTGTCCTCAAGGCTTGAGATGGGGAAATGTTTGTAGAATGGTGGTTGGCTCCTAGGTGACATCTTTTGGAGTTGTATCTTTCCAATGGAATAACACTTCCTTGATGGTGCACTAATAGATATGACGCTATCATTGGTGCAAGTCTTCTTGTGGCTACAACCAGATGGAACCTTTTTCATCCAACTCCAGGAGACTGGCTTGAGTTTTGCACTTAGTTCCAATCACCTTCTTTAAGAAGGAGACATGAAAAAAACGATGGAGTTTAGAATGACTGGGTAGAGATAACTAGTAGGCCATCAATCCCACTTTCTTGAGCATTATATAAGGACCATAAAATTTGAGAGCAAGTTTCTAACAGTGTTCATCTTTGAGTGAAGTTTTCTTATAAATTTGCAGTCGAAGAAACACTTGGTCCCCTTAAGCAAATTGACGTTCAGAATGACCTTGATCTACTTGTTTCTTCATGCGATTATGAGATATGACCAAACTATCTTTGAGGGCACTAAGAATAGCCTCTTAGACGGTAATATTTTTTTCAACCTCCTGAACCTTCAAAACACCTGGCATGTATGAGAGAACCGACGGTGTATTTTTTCCATATACTGCTTCAAAAGGAGTCATTTAAGTAGCTGTATGGTAAGATTTTGTGTACTAACATTTAGCTAGGGGTAACCACTGATCCCATCAATTTTTTCTCTCAGATGAAAAACACCTCAACTATGTTTCCAAACACTTGTTGACAACTTCAGTCTGGCCATCCATCTGGGGGTGATAGGCGATGCTAAGATGTAATTGGGTGCCCTGTAGCTTGAACAATTCTTGTGAAAAATTGCAGGTGAAAGTGGGATATTTGTAAAATACAATAGAATGAGGCATGTCATGAAGATTTGATCTACTATGGATGCGGTGAATGGGTGTTTAATAGCACAAAAATGAACATATTTGGAAAGACGGTCAAAGACCACCATGATGAATGACTTATTGCCTAATTTAGGTAAGCCAACATTGAAATCCACAGAAATATATCTCCAGATAGCAAGGGGGATTGGAAGAGGTTGGAGTGTGCCTAGAGATTTTATTGTTTCTCCCTTTTTGCGTTGATAGAACTCACATGTATCCATAAAGGTGTGGATGTCTTGTTTCATGCAATCCCATAAAAAAGAACGTTTGACCCGTTCATAGGTTTTGTTAAACTATGAATGCCCAGGTGTGGGTAAAGCATGAAGCTAAGAAATCATTGTGGATTTAAGTTGTGTTTGTTTTCTTAAATACAACGACCTTTGTAGTGAAGCTCTTAATTTTACCAAGAGTACCCTAGAGAAGCTGGAGAATTATGTTGCAATTGGTGCATCATGCTAGAAATTTTCTGGTCATGCATCCATTCCCGACGAACATCTTGGAGACAATCTGGTACAATGAAGGAGACAAAGAAAAGGGAACCGCCTTATTCATACTTCCAGGAAAGAGCATTTGCAACTACATTTTCCTTTCCCTTCTAGTAAATGATCTCATAATCATAGCCAAATAACTTCGTCACCCATTTTTTTTACTCCGATGATGAAACTCATTATTCTAGAAGATAGTTGAGACTTTGATGATCAATTTTAATTTGGAAGTGTTGTCCTAATAGATAAGAATGCCAAATATCCACAGCATGCAGAATAGCTAACATTTCCTTTTCATAAATGGGTTGGTCCAAATGTCTCTTTGAAAGTTGTTTTCTAGTGAAGGCCAAATTCCTTCCATCTTGCATGAGGACAGCCCCAATTCCTTTCCCTAAAACATCACATTCCATTACGAAAGTCTTTGTGAAGTCTGGAAGTGCTAGGGCAGGGGTCGAGCACGTAGCGTATTTCAAGGCTTGGAAGGAGTGATCAACAGTTGGAGTCCAAGTGAAAGAATTATTTTTAAGGAAAGCAGTGATGATCTCATGGGAGCTTGTTGTGATGCCTTGGAACTTATACTATTGTCCCTCTTATTGGAATTGCATGCTTAATTCCTTAAAATCCATGAGAATGGGGATGAGAGTGTGTAACCATTCGACACTAAGAACAATGTCACAACCACCCATGTTTATAGCAAACATATGGGATTTTAGGTGATATTGATCAATTTGGAGCCACACGTTTTCACAACATCCCCTACATTTCATGGAACCTCCATTGGAAATCAAGATTTGAAAATTATTGACGGGACGAATGTAACAATTGACTTCTTGGGAAATGCGGAGGTGAAAAAAATTATGGGTGCTACCATTGTCCACAAGGATGATGAATTTATGATTTTTAAACAAAATAACTTGAGAGTTTGGGAAGCAGAGAAGCCAATGAGGGCATTAAGTGAAATCATTGATTCAAATTTTGGTGGATCAGAGGGTGGAGTCAGATCAAATGGTGGTGGTAGCTCATCCACAGGTGAAACAACGAAATGTTATTCATAAAAATCCTTAACCATGGCCATAAAAATCTTATGTTCCTCACACTTTTTTCGGCGAAAATATTTTTCATCACATTTTAACAATGACCCTTGAGTTGGCATTCATCCATTTTGACCCTGGTTAATTTCTGGATCTTGAGGGGACTTGTAGGAGGGGCAAAATTGGTGGGTTTAGGGAGAGGAAGAAAGGATGGTTTGTAGATCTGGGAGGAGACAATCTATTGTTCTTCCTTACCTCATTGAGTATCTTCCAACCAAATTTGTGGGTGGGCCATGAGAACATGGGCATGACTTTCATCTTTTAGGCCACTAATAAAGAATTCCCTGAAGAAGGAATATGAAATTCCCTCCGTTCTAAAAGCCGAGTGCTCAAATGCTACGATAAAGTCTTCCATTGTCCCAAAATGCTTCAACTTGGTCAAATGGCCTAAATGGAGGGTATCAGAGTCAAAGTGGTCATAAAGCTCTGTAAAAAACTATGTCCAGGCAACATACCTTTGGCATGCCTTTCTACGCCATTTCCACCATTGCCAACATTCCAGATCCGGATGTAAGATACCATAACAAAGCTTAGTTAAATCATCAGTAATGCCATGAAAAAAAAAATTAATGTTCCATTTGAGTGACCCAACATGTGGGATCTGAGCCATAAAAAATTTTCACCTCAATTCCGAGAAGGAATAGGTCTCAAGGAAGGTTGGTAGAATGAGGAGCTTGGTAATGGGAAGATTCATGGTCTTCTTGATAGGATGGTTGTTCAAAAGAGGAGGGGTTCAAGGAACAACCCATCAATTGGTCAAGTGTGGCTTTGATGTATTTGATGTGGGCACATTGGTCCTCAAGGATTTGAATAGAGGAATTGAGCGAGATAATGTTGGCATTCATATTCTTGATGTCCTCATTCTGGAGGTTGTCAAAAACCAATGCATTGAGTTCTTGGGTACAAGTGGTGGTCATTTGGAAAAATGGTTAGGAAAATGGGATAGAGGGTGAATAAGGGCGTCGAGAGGGGTGGGTGAGACCACTGAGAAGAAAGGTGACAATTCATAGGTACCATGATGATCAGGGAGAAAAGGGGAATCCAATGGGATAGGGGACAAATAAGGGTGTCAGGAAAGGGGTCGTGTCCACTAAAAAAATGTATTAAAAATGATAGGTACCATAGTAATCAAGGCGAAGAGAGGAATCCAATGGGATAGGTCCCAAATAAGTGTGTCGATTGGACCACTATACTTTTTTTTTAACTCCTGCGGATTTATACTTTGATCTGAATAATATTGCAGTGTCGAAATGCCAAAATTATTAATAGGAAAAAAACTGTGTCAAAATGCCTAAGTTTTGAATAGGAGAAATCTTATATGTTCCCTTTTTGCGTTGTTTGGGTCCCAGGGGTTAGGGTATTTTGCACAGTTTCTACATACAAGGGTTTTCCCTGTGCTATATATCTATGATATACATGTGGGGTCAAACAGTAGTACTCGGCCCAATATCTTAGGGAACCAACTAAGGAGGGTAGACCATACCCTTAGTCGTACTACCCGATTACTGAGGAACTAGAGAGTATCTTCCTGAGTGTTTTTCTTGATGGCACTATAGCAATCAGGTGATCAGTAAACTTATCTACAAAGAGCTTCATGATATATAGGTCGATCAGTATACAAGTGTTGTCTGATGCACTACCACTCGAAGGGGTACCAACAAGGGTCACAAGGGTGGCCAACAATGTGTGCTTAAGTACCACTTGTAGTTCCTACGTGTATGCTTCCCCAACCATGGATTTATGCATTGAATGACAGATGTTTGTATCTTTAGGACGTCGGAATACGTCTCTACCCTGAAAACAAATAACCCACAATGTTTTGCCAAGGAAAGTGCTCTGATACCACTTGTAAGGTACTGTATCTATTATAATAGCCGAAAATAGAAATATTGTAGAGAATAACAACATAATAACACAATATATGAAACCATATCACCAAAATAATACCTTTATTGATAGGAAACAATATTCACTTGCCTCTTCGAGGGGGAAACCTCAACAAAGTAGCGCTTTATTATAATAATTCTCAAGACAAAACTTCTCATACCCTCTACTCCTATCTATACTAAATTTTTCTACCCAACAGACCAATTTAGAGGAATATCCTTCTAGAAGTGGAAGCTTCTATTAGATCTTCTTACATTTGACTTATTCTTCCTTAGTACTAGGCCTTATTAATATCAACCTTTATTACATGGAAATATATTATTCTACCTACATGAGGGGTTAGGGAGGTTAGGTCCCTAACAAATTTCCATTACCTCGTATTTATGACATGTTAGACTGTTTGAGTGGTGCTAAGTATTTCTCAAAAATTTGTTTGAAAAGTGGATATCATCAAATAAGGAGCAAAGAAGGAGATGAATGGAAAACTGCTTTCAAAACTAATAGTGGATGGTATGAATGGTCGGTGATTCCTTTTGGGCTGACAAATGTTCCAAGTACTTTCATGAGATTAATGAATAAAGTTTTGAAAGAATTTATTGGAAAATTTGTGATAGTATATTTGTGAAAATTTGTGTTAGTATAGTAGTCAAAAACAATATTACCAACTTAACGAGAATAGTGACCTCAAAACGAGAACTATAGCCCAAAAAACCCATATTTTTGCATATAAAACATGCAAATCAAGGTTCCCAAATCAAAAAGTGGTGCTATCAGTATCATTGTTTTTCAAACGGGGTCAAAATTACAACATTTTTCAAGCATGACCTTCAAAACCCATACAATAGCTCAGAAAAACTTTGACATAAATACCTAAATAAAAAAGTGGTGCTAACTAAAGAAAAAAGTTTTTTCTAAACATTAAAATTATACCTCATTTCGACCTAATTAAACCTTTTTTTATTTGCTTGCTTAAATTTACATTGAGAAATAAATAAATAGAACAGAGAAATCTTC
>SNQJ01S0006221.1:124002-145213 GCA_010110895.2 Picea sitchensis
GCAAAACAGAGGTTGTAGCCTCATTATGAGTTGGTGCTCATATGTATGATAATGTAAATAATGTAACTATTACTTATCATATAAAGAAAAAGAGGTTTTTACCCTGTATGGGTTTCCTGAGGAAATATCTATCTCTGTGTTTCTCATATATGTGACTGATGTTGAATGTGCCATTGTTTATTTCCCTGCATTATTGGGATCATCATTTAGTGTTTCAGCAAGGAGTTTAAAAGAAGCATAATTGTTTAAGCTCAGGTACAATTGATTCACCCCCCCTCGCAGTTGTACAACACAATGATGGAATGTCGGCTGTTGGTTTCAAGGGTACCTACCAATGATGAAAGTAGGACCAGGGTGCATGATAGGACTACATTATCATGTGATTTTTAGACAAACTGAGGGTATGGCTGACATGAAAAGTCAAGAGTTCCGAGGAATGGTCGACACAGGTTGATAGACTTCCTTTGAACAAGAGCATGAGACATATGGAAGACTCTGGTAGCATAGAATTAATGATAAAACTGTGAGATGCAGGAGGCATCAATGAAATTCTCCATAGGGGCTGGAAGAGTAATCAGTCGATAGATAATACTCTGTAACGAGCTTAGCTTCCTAAGGCCATGCTAAACCCAAAATTATGATGACAAATGGACTCAATAACTTTGTGCTCTATTCAAAAGGCGATACCACTGCTGCAATATAATATAATACTCACGTCCCGCTCGTCCTTTTTTTTTTTTTTCATAGACAAATGAATGTTATGATACAGAGGAGGAAACGAGTGTTGCAAGTAAGAAAAACTAGTTCCAGCAGTGGAACATACCTATGCGCAATGCAAGGAGATGCATGTTGGAGATGGACACTCGGGGGAATGTTCCCTCCTAGGTATAGGGTGTCAAATTGTGAAGGATATAAACAAGGCTCTGCTTGGTTGAGGATGAAAAACTGTTGAGGCAAACGATTTATAATGCAAAGAGAGAACTAGCTATAGGCTCAATACTGTAAGCAAGGGCATGAGATGCAATCACAACTTAATGCCAAAAAATGTCCTTTTTCATGACATTTAGTCTACTTGGTGTGAAAAAGGGATAAAATTGTGCCAAATAGATGTCCTTTCAAATCCAATTTATGAGTGTGAAAGAGACAAGTTCACTCGACAATCTTTTCGCTTTTTGAAGACGAGTTGGAAAAGATCTTAAATTAAACTCGGTTGAGATTCCTCTATGTATAAGGCAACATGTTTATGAGTGAGAAATGAGTCTCAGCATAAAGTCATGTATTAATTATAAGGGACACCCGGTCCTATGGGAAAAAAATCTCTTCATGGGCACCAAATGAGGCAGAGGATCTAACTAGGGCACCCATGTTTGGTAAGTCTCTACCACTTGATGATGACATGTCTTATAGAATATGCAGGGTTCTGTGTCACAACAAATGGGTTCATACCTAAAGCGTAAAAGTGACAATTATAGGACAATGCCAAAAATGCATGGTGGAATGGATACCTATCCTATATGTTGGGTAGTGAACATACCTTCTCGTGGTTACGAACGGTCAAGATAATGCTGAAATCTGCAAGAATCCCTAGTGAAAACTACAAAAAACAACTCAATCCACTGTTGTAATAGTCCATTAGGAAAAAAATGACTCAAAACTATAGAAAGTGGGTAAAAATTGTTATAAATAGTAACAAAACCAAAAATTACTATGTCATTTTGACTTTTTACCCAAATAGTGAAAATTGGACCAAGTTACCTCCGATATTCAACTAGTGATTGCGGGAGTGTCAGGCGATGAAATCATAAACGAATTGGACTAGGTAATTCTTTCTCCCCTCCTCTTCCTTTTTAGTGGATTAAATTTTTAAATTAGGTTTCAAATTTTGAGTAAATTAGGGCACAAATTGAGTAACCCGGTGTACGTGAGCTACTGTTCATCAGGTCATATATACATGAGCTTATACACAACTATGTAGAATACAAGGCAAGTATACTCAACCCTATACACCACTGTAAATGAAGAAGCCCCCGCGTGCAAGTTCATAATCAATGATTTTTATGGTTTCTAACTCAAAATTTGACTTTTAACTTGCAGGATGATGTTATAATGGAGGGAATGGGAGCACGAGGAGGTAGATGTTGTTGTGGACAGAGATCTAGGGGCCCAAATGGCCTTGAAAAGATGTGTATTATATAATTTTTGTGCACTCAAAGGGATGAGGGCCCAGGTGAGGTTTCTTGAGATGCTTGTGGATTATTGGGACCCTGACAGTGAAAGCTTCAACCTCGATGGGAAACCATTGAGGATTGAAGTAGAGGATATATAATTTTTGACTAGGTTATCATGAAGGGGTGAGGTGGTGAACCTCAAATCCTGAGGAGCTGGGAGCGGTATGAAAATAGAGGAGTACATAGACGCTCACTATGTAGCAAGGAATCTGAAGGTCGGGAGCCAACTCCCCATATGAGCGATAAACAATATTATCCTCAAGATTGTTGTCCTCGTGTTGACTAGGATCACAAGATCGACTTTGCTGCACCAGGCATCGAGGTTGCTCTTGTTCTATGTTCTAGAGTGCTTGAGACCCACAGTATATGATTGGTGTACCTCACTACTGGATAATATGAAGAGAAAGTTGACAGAGTGCAAATAGGGTAGCAAGAGGAACTTCGGGTTTTCCTCTATTTTATGTATCTTTTTCTTCAAGCGGGTTCTAGGTTTGGGACCTAGAGTTGAGATTCTTCCAAGAGGACCTCGCGATCCAGCCATGGCACGATGGACTGAGGTAATGAGACGACAAAGGGGAGGTAGGGTGCCCACACCCTACAATGATGATTTCTTCTACTGGTCGAGGCAACAGGTCATTGCTCTGGATGACTATCCCTATGTAGGTATCGACTTCAGAGGGGACCTTGACATGCCACTCCCACTAGGGACCGCCTACGGGGACATAGGTATGTCAAATTTTTTTAAATATTTCATTTTTTTGTATTTTTGTATAGTGAAACAAAAATATTTTTGGATGATCCTTAAGTACTAACTAGACACTATCGTGGAAGCCCGTCTAGCCAAAGCTTGGGTATGACTCTTTCGACGTCTCACAAACGTCGTAGTTACTTATCATGAAACACATCCAGCGCCACAGGCGTAGATTTCATGGATATTGTATTATCGGTTGTATATGTGTATTGAGGGTGTTAGCCCCAATTTTTTACTATAAACACCATATTTTTTGAAATATATATAAAAAAAGGATCTTCAGATTTACTTATATTACAATGTGTACATTGATGAGATGGTTTTCTTTACTTTAGTTATGTGACAAATGCCAAAATAAAATGGAATTAGCACTAGCATCAAATACATGATTAGAACTCCTAGGAATGTGATAATAAGTAATAAAATCAATCTGTCGTTCTAAAAGACGTACATGTAGGAATCGTCAGATTAAAGTAGGATCACACATGTGGTAACTTCCGTTTAACTGACATACTACTAACTGGGAATCCAGACGAACCTCTAAGGAGTGAATACCATGTGATATAGAATCGCGCAAAAGTTCTATAACGACGCTATATTCGACCACATTATTCGTGGATGGGCCTAGGCATATGAGTAAACCACCCAAGCGAAGGAAGCCAAGCTACGTGTATGACAAATGGATCCATCTGCGAATCCTAGGTGGACCGAAGACTCCATTGACATCTGCCAACCAAGGGAAAAATCAATAAGCAAGTTGAAGACGAAAAGACAGGGAAAATGTATATACACTAAATTACATTAGTATACAAATATTTCCATCCAAGGTTTGGGCTTAAGCATAATATATTTTCAAGTAGAGCCCATTCCTGGGCTCGACCAACATATTCCCTTCATAATATTCTAACTCATAGGCTCCTTTTTCTAATACATGTCACACGATATAGGGACCGTGCCACATGGGTTTAAACTTGCCTACCTCTAGTGGTTCTTTGGCTTGATCATATAAGAGGACCAATTCACCCTCATCGTACAACCAAGGATAGACAGACTTATCGTACTGGACCTTGACATGTATTTTGTTCGCCTCGATAGTCCTAGAGGCATCTCGATGCTGCTCGTCAAGACTCTCTAGGTGTACAAGGAATCACTCAAGATAGGAAGTGTCAGGTAGGAGCACGACTGCCAACTTAAGAGAAGGGATTTCGCATTCAATAGGTAATATAGACTTCACACTGTGTACAAACTGGAAAGGGGAAAAATTGGTGGTAGTCTTGACCGACCTTTGGTACGCCAAGAGTGAGGGATATAACATAATGTGTCAGTCAGACTTACTCTGGTTGATAGTTTTTTGCAAAATGGTCTTGAGAGACTTGTTGATGACCTCTACTTGTCCATTTTCCTAGGGGTAATAAGGAGAAGAATGGCCATGTTTAAACCCCAGCTTAGATGCTAGTTCTTCCATCATTTTGTTCTGAAAGTGACTGCCATGATCAACGAAAATATCACTCGGGATACCGAACCGGGCGATAATTTGATTGAATATGAATAAGGCGGAAGTCTTCCCATCAAATTTGAATGTAGGCATGGCCTCAGCCCACTTAGTAAAGTAGTTGATGGCCACGATAATGTGTTTATGCCCCCCAACCAAAGTTGGGTTGCAATCCATGAAGTCCACCCCCGACTTGGTGAAGGGACCGATGATAATGACTGGGTGAAGAGGGGATGGATGCGAGTGCATTTTCCGAGTGAACACCTGGTAGGGGTGACACTTCTTAACCACTTCAACACAATATTTAAATATAGAAGGCCAGAAATAACCTGCTCACAAAATTTTATGTGCTGTTGCAAGCTCGGATAGATGACCACCACAATTCCCGCTGTGGCAATCGTTTAGGACTGACTCGGATTCCCCGTGAGTTAAACAACGACGCATGATATTGTCTATTCCTTGGTGATACAAAGTGTCACCGATGATAGTATAACTCTTAGCTTGGTATCTTACACGCCGTCGGTCATCTCGCGAGAGATGATGAGGGAAAGTCAAGGTTTGAAGATAGAGAATGATGTCTCCATAATAGGGGTCGGACGATGAGACAAGGAAAATGTGTTCGTCCGCAAATGAATCAAAATGGATAACATCCTCATATAATCATGGAAATTCAGATAATAACTCCATGAAGACTAGTGATTTATTGGATTTCGCAAAAGCAAAACTGAGATCAAATTCTTGTAAAATGACAATCCATTTATTATATTTCCCCCCTATGATACACCTAGTAAGGATGTATTGAAACAGATTGACATCGGCAACCACCATAGTCTTGCAAAGCAATATATAATGACGTAAACGTTGGATTGCATGAACAACATCCAAAGCTAGATTTTCAACGTGAGAATAATTAAGCTCAGGAACGACTAAGTTTCGACTAACATAGTAGATGATGTGCTCGCAGAGCTCATCATCCTCCTGAACCAAAACCATACCAATCGTCTCCTCGGACACGACGATATAAAGAAAGTAATCCATACTGTAGTTAGGAGACTTCAACAGAGGCACTGATACCAAGGCTTTCTTTAAAGCATTGAAGGACTCTTGAGCTCACTCATCCTAGATAAAAGGGGTTTCCTTCTTCAAAATATGCATGAAACCCTTAGTGATATCGGCATAGTTTACTATAAATCGACGTACAAATTTAGCTTTCCCCTATAAACCTTGAAGTTGTCGAATAGTGCGCAAGGGAGGCAATCAAAGTATTTCCTCAACCTTTAACGTATCTACCATGATCCCTGTCTCAGAAAATAGAAATCCCAAAATACAGCCAGACCTAATGTAAAAGATGCACTTATAAGGGTTCAACCAAATTATATAGTAACGAAATCTTTCAAAAACAATCCAAAGGTGCATAGAATGATATGCTGTCTTATGAGAGTGAGGAACAAGGTCGTCAAGGTAAGCTTCGACTATATACTTAAGATCATGGAATGTGAAGGTAATAGCACGTTGGAAGGTTGTTTTGGTGTTTTTAAGGCCGAAAGGCATTTTCTGGTATGCGAAAGTACCCAAAGGAAAAATAAATTTCATCTTGTGTTGATCCTCAAGTTTAATTTGAATTTGGTTATACCCTAAAAATTCGTCCATGAAAGAAAAAACATCATTTCCCGCACACTCGTCGAGAATCTGATCGATGAAAGGTGTCAGGAAGTTGTCTTTAGGACATGCCTTATTCAGGTTACGAAATTCCATGCACACACAAATGTTTCCTTGCTTCTCATTCATAGGAATGGGATTGTATACCCATTCAGTCAAGGGAATCGGGTAGATGAAGTCAACATTAAGTAGCTTCTCCACCTCTGCCTTAATAGCAGGGGACTTCTAGGGATTGACAGCTCTAAGACATTGTTGAATAGGCTTAGCATCCAGATTATTTCTAATCTCATGCTCAAAAATACGAGGGTCGATTCCTGGCATCTCTTCATATGACCAAGAAAATACATCCCGAAATTCCTTGAAGAGTTCGGTGTAGATTAGTATTTTTCTAGTGAAAAATATGCACCGATATGTACGTTCTCAATATTGCCAGGGGTACGAGAGATATTGATCATGATGGTAGGAGAAATACTCACCATATTTCCTTCGACATAAATGTCGTGTGTATCAAGTGGAACTATGACATGACCGACTATCTCACTCAAAGTAGATCGAAAATCATCTTGTTCGATTCTTTTAAGCTCTAGGAGAAAATAAGAGCGATGATGCATATCATCCCAAGGTTTGTCAGAACCATTCATGGCTTCGATGATATTTTCATCCGAGGGAAAAGTCTCATCGAGGAATTCATGTGAAAAAGACAATGAAGTGGCCCACACGGGATTAAGAATGGGATCATCCTCGTCCGCCGACGAGGTAACAGGATCGAGATCGACGGAAGAGTCAAGAAAAACTTGATACACAATCTCTATTGTCGATAGTGGCATAGCCATTCTAGCATGTGACTGACCTTCACAAGATGAATTCGAGGAAGGTAGGGTCCAAGGATCACTAAAATAGGAAGTGCCGAAAGGAATGGATCTCTCTGACGAAACGGGCCTACTGGGCATGGCGTAAATGTGGTGAATTGGTGCCATGAAGTCGAAAGTGCCATAAGGGAAGAATACATTTTGACACTGATATTCTTAGGTTTCGAATGATAATTATCGATTATGGGGATTGACGGTCCAACATATGCATTGGGACTAGCATACGCAAAGGATAATTGGTCGATCATCACGATCTTCCTTTCATGAGGAAAGAAAAGAGTATGGAAGATGGACGACATGACGACAGTCATAGCATAGGTCCAATTGTGACCTAGTAACAAGTTATAATCAAGAGGCACATCAACTAAATTAACCTCCACCTCTACTCTCTTCCCACCTAATTAGATTGGAAAGGCAGGAAGAATATTGTGAGGGTGGAAGGAATCACCGTCAAAAGAATTCAACATGTTCAATGATTTAGAAAGAGTCAGAGAACCGAGAGCTTTCCAACAGATTAGGGACATTGCACATGTAGCAGTGCCTTCATAAACAACCACATGTTTGATGGTATACTTTGAGTACCCCATGTGGATTTGGAAAGCCACATGGTAGGGAAAACGAGGTTTCACATCTGTGACATTAAAATTGATAACTTTTGAGCCGCTGGGCTCTAGAGATCCTAACGCAGATAGTAAGGCATTCCTCTGTGAAGGATACATCTGGATTACCTCCAAATCTGACATCACACAAGGGGTTTGACCTAGGTACTCAATAATAGAGTAGTTATTGGGGGCTCTAGCATTTGGATTGTGGGTAGAGCATTTGATTACTCCTTTTGGAATATAGGCGGTGGCTCTGGTTTTTCAATCTATAAAGTCATCTCTAGAGGAGGAGGAGGAGGAGGAGATTCTAGACTAGGTATAGCCTGTGAAGAACTATAATCTCAAGATCGAGTGGCTACATGAAATTTCACATCCACCATATTGATACACAAATGGTTGTCATCTTGCAACAACGGGTTTTGACTCCCACCAACCGCATTTCTGGAATTTGAGGATCTCGAGGCCATGTGATGGTTATTTGGGAAAGGATTCGTCAACATGACGGGTGGTAGAGATAATAGCCTCGCAGCTTCCGCAAGTTTGGGGCATTAATGAGTAAGGTGATCTTTTTTACGAAGCTTACAGGGAAATTTCACCTTACATCTTTCTTTCTTGCCCTCTCCATCATTATTATTCTTCTTCTCATTATTACCATTGTCCTTGTATTTATTATTATTTTCCTCACCCTTACAATTATTATTACATCCTTTCTTCTTATTCCCACCTAGTTGATGGTTACCATTTGGGTTGGCCGATGATTTCATGGAATTTACATCCATCGACCGAGTGGGATTGGAAGACACAGACGAAGTTGAACCTCCTACAGACTCGTTTAGATACAACTATTTCAAATGGATTGTCACCGAGTCTGTGGATTTTACATTGGCGGAGCCTACAATTCCATCGGCATGAGGTCCAGGGTTTTTTCTAGGGTCATAGGTTGACCGCAGTGCATCCAGAAGAATGTGGTATAACATCCCAGACTGAGTGTATATAAGATCTATCTGCTGGGCTTTGAAGATCGCTTCTTCCTCAGTGGTAACCGCAGATGTAGCAACATCCTTCGAGATAGGAAGATGCAAAGACTTAAGAAACCATTCTAAAAGAAAGGTTGGGGGTATGGAGGTATTAATCAACCTCTTCCATCTATACCACTCCTAGATATGATCCGAGATATGAGTGGTTGTGTCCTAGAATAAAGTCGACATAAGTTCCAGGCTAGCATCGTAACGAACCGACAATTGGAAGTGGTTAAGGAAGACCAACACCATATGACTAAAGGTCCCATATGCCCCCCTAGGTAGCTCAATATGCCATTTCTCAGTGACCCCAATGAGGGCGCATTGAAATAATATTAACCGAATGGAATCGTCATTTAGGGAATTCGAAGAGCACCAAAGGTGAAATGTGGTAACGTGATCACCGGGATCCTCACCATTCTTACCCTTGAATTTTTGAATGTCCGAAGGAAGATTGGTGGGGAAGGGGGGCCATGTAGAATCATGAGACATAGGGTCATTCATCAATTTAGACAAGTCTGGCAGATTAAGCATGGGAAAAAACTTGAGACATGGTTGCAACATCTGGCCCCAAGCTCCTTGGAAAGATTGTGCTTGAGGAATTGTAGCCCATCCAGGCTTCTAGTAAGCACCATGGCCCTGTTCGGGATTGTAAGACCCTCCTCCAGGTTGATTCATAAAATGTTGGTTGGGCATCATTCCAGTAGGAATTTTCTGATGGGGGTTATAAAAATTTCCCCCAGCCAGATTGGATCTGGGTTGGGGGTTGCCCAAGGTGTGAAACTGACCTCCTTCGAGTGTGAATCCGGAGGATAGAGGTGGATTCGTCATGCCAAACATTTTGTTTGGAATAGGCACTGAGGAGGTAGGGGTATAGGATGAAACTTGAGAAGAATATTGTCTTCCAGTTTGGTTTCTCCACCCAGAAGTAAGAGAATTAGACCTGGGGTTAAAAGCATGAATGCCTCCCATATTAGGAGTCGTTTGAGGTATTTGAGAACCAAAAAACAAAAATGGAGTATAAGGAGGTGTAGTGCCCCCGAGTCCAATGCTAGCATTAGGTCCAATAACTGGGATCATTCGAAAACTACAAAGTAAAGTTCGACATACCATAGGGAAAAGGACTAGAGGCCATAGGGATGGAATGAACATTATAGCTCAGCGAGTGACCAAGAGACCCAAAGGGGTTCGAGGCAAGAGATTGAGCATTCACTATAGGCCAAGCCATAGTAATGATAGGTGCCTTTGACACTATAACCATTGTGGTTGCAGGGGTCGAAGGGGTGCCATTAACTATAGTAGGTGTGGGAGTCGAAGGGCTCCTAACGTTCTGAAGACTAGGGTCAGTACTCATCCTTGTAGAATCACAAGTCTGAACAGTGGAGGTGTGTGTACCATGTCTAATAACTCTACGCCTTTTAGAAGGAAAAGACTTGAAATCGAGTGGTAAGTGTAACAGGCGATAGGACCGGTGGGGACGATGGTCCGACTCCATGATGACTTAAGACTCAAGATACAAAAAATAAATCCTAGGGCCAACTAGTAATCAAAGAGCACACAAAAAATCAAACGACCAATATGCACACAAATGGGGTAAAGTGGCTGAAATGGGCCTCCCTCCCTAAATAAGGTATGTCTCGCCCAAGAGGGTCCTGAGACTCCCTGCTAAAGATCGGAGGTAAAAAAATCAGTTATAAGGGCCCTTGTGGGATTAACAACTAGTCATTCAGATCCCCCCGGAGAGGTAATCCTCCATAAAGGTTGTGTGTTATCCGACCCTTATCTAACCCAGGGTAGCTGCAAAATAACCCCTGTAAGCAACCTATGTGGAACTTAAGTCAAACAACTAAGAAGCCAATGTATAACCGATGCACAGGAGAGCAGTTGTAATTCAGGTCCACCGTATGGGTAGGGTAGAAAATCCCGAAACCTTGAAAGTACCACCTCTCACAGAGGTAAAGGCACTAGCACGATCCCCAGAAATATTTTTGACGTTAAGAAGGTATTGGGGGGATATCGCTTCAACCAACCTCGTGCAACCTCGTGATTAACTTCGGTGTGAGTGGAGCCTCCTGATATTACCAATTATACACTGGATTTCTCTACTCCCTTTGTCAAACATATGTTGATTCAATTGCCTTGGATAAATTTACTCACAAAATCCTATTCCAAGGCACTAAATCCTAAGCTAGTTTGTGCACCCTACAAAATAAAATCGTGACTAATCAATTTTAAATTATAGCATTAATTTTAGTAGTCGTTCTTACTCAAAAAGGTATGGTAGTGAAACTCATGATGTTATGACTCAGTAAGTAAAGTAAATATAAACACAATGCAAATTCCTAACTCAATTTTCAGTGAATGATATGCTTCTTAAAACAAATGCAATTTTCAATTTCAACTCTGCAATTCTGAAGTAAAAATGCAATCTTTCTTTACATGCACTAAGCTAATGAAAAAGACTCAAAAGATCAAAATGTCAAGCAATGCAAAATGCCTAATATTTTCATATTTTCAATATAAGAAAAAAGAAAATGCATGGACTGAAGAACAACTTGATATATAAACTCTACTATGTATAGAAAGAAATAACTCAAGTAGGATACCAAGCAACAAGACACCTAGCCCAATGTACAAGGACAATCAAAATGAAAAGGTGATGAGAAATACTCCACCCATAAATTCAACCAAAGACATGTTTCTTGTCATCCCACAGAGACTTAACAGTCACTACAAAGACCCAAGAAGACTCAGCAAACATCAAATCCCACCCAACAACCACCAAACCTAGTAAATAAGCACAAGAGGTTGATGTATGCAATTTTTCAAGGAAACAGAGTGTATGTATGCATCTTGCAGAGGGACAAAAGGTGTATATACACGACTGTCAAGCAAAAAACGACGTATATGTTTCAAAAACAAAGCCAAGCAAGGGAGAAGTTTGAAAAACTCAGACCCAGAGTAAACTGAAGTTGTCAAGCAATGACACGAAAAGAAATGCAATAGGAATGAGAGCAATCTAAGGAGAAAAACACTCCAAACCCTAATAAAGAGGATTCATTCCCCAGTATGGTCGCCAATTCTGTTACGAGGAAAATCTCTCTATGGATAGGGTAAACCACAACAGATGGAAATGATTGCAAAAATCAACTGTATTCTCAAGTATGCCATATAAATGAATATGCTAGCAAGACAAGATAAAAGGCCTACCTCGTCTAGACGTTCGATGAATTCCATTGTTGAGAACTTGACTCAAAGCAATATACCTACAACTAGTCCTCAAAAACCAAGAAAAGAAAGCATATGGTGATAATATATGATGTTAGCACATTCAATAGAATAATCCAATAATAAACATGACACATACGTCCATGGAATAATAATTAAAATATTTGTAAGATATCAATTGGACGAGAAAAGAGTATTTCTATTAATATATGATCAATAGAAGTAGAAATGTGACAGACTTCCGTGTTGGCACAGTTCGGAACCGAGAAACTAGTTCCTTCCAGCTGGTCCTCCACCAAAGGCAAGCTCATAGAAGAGAGACCATGAAGTTCTCAATCAAATAAGGGAAGAGCTTGGGGGTTGAACATTGTGTTCAGACTTAAAGGAAAAAGGGATGTAGACTCAATATGAAGTAAATAATTTCTCCAGAGTAACTTTTCTCTCAAATTTGAATTCTTTCTCCTCCTTTCCATAGCTCAGAATTGACCCATTTATAGACTTCAAATGGAACTGAAGGGTCGATTCGGAATGTTTCTAGTATATGGAAGGCCAAGGATCATAGATCTCCTATCATGACATGGAAACCTGGCACCAATATTCATTTTTGGGCACAAATATCAATGTATGCGGGATATAGTGTTGCAGCCTGCGCATACACATGTTGTATAGTAGGCAAGGTGCATAGATGTGGAAAAAAAAAATTAGCTCTGGATTTTGCAAAAAGGGATGACAAGTCTACATAGGGAAATGGAAAAAGGCCTTCTGTGCAAGATTGCATAGGGTGGGGCAAATATTGCTATAAAATGTGTGGCGCTCTTCTTATGTTCTTCTACATTCAACATGCACAACGAATATGCACAAGGATTCCAGGGTATAGTTGTCAACCACGTCGGAGACCACATAGGATTACACAGTCAACTTCTTTCAAAATCTTCGTCCTTTCTTTGTTTCAAGATTCGACACATCCTCTCTCAACACGATCTTCAATTTCTGGAAATATTTTGTGAATGCAATGCCACGATATTCTTCCCCTCAAATATGCTCTCAAATCCTTCACTCTAATACCAAATGTGGTATCAAGAGAAGTATACAACAAACATTAACACACATAAATCAACGATAAGAAGAACAATATATTCACAAAGATCACATTTTCATTAATGTACAATAATGATACATCACTCTTATTCACCAATACATACATGAGGCCTCATAATATAGCATTGATGTGCTTATAACAAGATGTCCAATATAGCATAACCATCTCCACAATATCACCAAGAATATCTCCATAACTGTCTATGTGATCTCCAGCCCTAACTTCACTGATTGTTCTCATCTTTCATCATACATAGAATTATAGAATAAGTCTACTTTCATGAATAATAATTTCACCATATCATAAGTATGAATTATACCTTCACATAATGTGCACCCATTTATTCATTGCTCCTATTTTGAGGACAATCATCACTCATTGGTCAAATTTACGTTAACTCACCACCGTTATTCAAGGTCAAATGTAGGTTAACTCACCACCATTATTCAAGGAAAACCAAGCACTTGTTATTCAAGGAAAACCATGCCGCCTGAAATGACTCGCTAGTAGTTTGTAAAGGGGTAAACATTCGCTCTTGCAAAATGTTATTGTTGTTAACCTATTTCCTTACATTTAAGAATGTGATCTTATTCGGTCAAAAATAATTTAGGATCTTACTCCAAAACCAATTTAATCATCAAACCTAAAAAATGTTATCATGTACATCTTTATTTAAGGAAGATTTTTTAATTTTATAAAAAAAATTATATAATTAAAATTTCTAAATAAAACATATAATTTTTCATTATTTAATATTTTCTAATGTCCTTTTCCAATTAATGACTCATTAACCTATACAACTCCCGTAGGCTATAGTCAACAAAGAAAGGGGAGTCAATGCATCAAACCCTAAAGAGATAATTAAATAAAATAAGCAATTATATTTTATTGAAGGGGAGTTAAGTAAGGATTTGATTTGGTCAAAGGAAGAAAGAGATAATTAAATAAAATAAACAATTATATTGAAAGGGAGTTAAGTAAGGGTTTGATTTGTTCAAAGGAATAAAGATCTAGAATAACCAGAAGAAGGATAAATAGTAGGGGCAATATCTCACTTCGGCATTATGATTTGATATCTTATTGAGTGCTCTTGTAGCCAATGTTTTCATTGGGGTTTTAGGGAAAAACCCTTCCACTGTAGGTTTACTTTCATTGGTGCAAGATTTATGATAGATAGACAAGAGGAGGATTCATATATAGTTTTCATTGGAGTTCATTTTGTTCTTGATTTCATATTGGAGGGAGTTGGTAAGCATATCGACATGCATAGGATGTTTGCAACGATTTGCAGGAAGAGGCCGAGTTTCATATCCATAGGTGCCAAGAGGGTTGATTGCAGATCGACATTGTTGGAGCAGAGCAGAGTAAGGCTTTGAGAGCCTTGGCTTCATTGATTGTCATCACACGAGGTTTATTTTGTGGTTTCTATAGATTGTGTAGCTGCCTAGTAGCCAATAGGTTGTGTGCTTAGTAGAATTATGTAGTTGTTATTACAACCATTAGTTGTCACGGTATTGATTCTTAAATTTTTTCAATCCATAATAATATGCCATAGTTATATGCTCTAAATTTTGTGTAATGAATGTTTGTTATCTATTTGACAGTATTATTCATTGAGTAATTTGTTTAAAAAGGGTTAGTAGTGTGAAATTTCCACCCAAACAAGTCGGGAACATTACAATAGTATCAGAGTTGGTGATTCTTCCAGCCTATTATTGATGACAAAGAAGAAGGGTTGCAGAGGATCTTTGTGAAATTCACCAGAAAGAGAGGTGGAAGCAATCCATACCGACTCAAAAATCAAGGGAAACATGGGGGATAACCCATAAGTTACAAAAGATCTGATGCTCATACTATTGATGGAATCTAACTAGAACCATGTAGCAACTGCCAAGAGACAGGAATAAATTTTTAGAGACCAACAACAGACTCTTACAACACTCCTATAATTGTTAGGACAAAAAAGTTCAATTGGGAACCAGTCAAGGGGTAGTCATATGGAGGATAAAAACATTTATATCCTGGTGCAGATCAACTCACCGAAAGGGAGGAGTAGAATATTGAGGCCATCATTACCACAATTTCTCAAGGAGTAGAAGATAAAAGTTCCATAACAACATGATTAGGATGGTGACCCTATTAAGGGTTATGAAGAGTACTTAACCACACCAAAGGATTTTTGGGCAACCTTTTCTTTCCAGGACTACTACAATTCTAATTATAGGAACAAACCAAGAGAATGGAACAAAACAATGCAGTACCAACAAAACTGTGATCTTATGTGCAAGGTAGGAAGATTAACTATTCCCTCATTTGATGGGCTAGCTAAGAATTTAGCGAGTGCTTGGGTGTAGAATATGGACACCTACCTCCAAATCAACCCCATGAATGAGGAAAAAGAAAACAAGATATTCACCTTACATTTGGATGGGGAAATTCATGAATGGTGGAATCATGGGTTGGTCACACTTGGACATGCCAACATTACATCCTATGTAGAATTCACCCAGAGATTGATCGACGGGTTCGAAAGGAAGGATCCTTAAATTCGTTTTAGGGAGTTGGCAAAATTGAGGCAGGCAGGTACACCAGAGGAATTTATCACATAATTTTAGAGGATGGATGTCAAGGTAACTGATATTTCAGAACAAATGCTAGTGATCCTATTCACAAAAGGGTTAGTTAAACACTTGAAGGGTTGGGTTAAGGATTTTAGGCCAATCACATTACAGGATGCCATCGGGAAAACTCAGGATATGGTAGACACAACGGTTAGGAAGGCCCTAGTAAAACCCTTCATTCCTCATAAGGGTTAGGTGACGAAGCTTCCCTAGAAGACATGGTCAGGGAAAGATCGGCTAGACGAAGAGACTCAGAGGGATCTTAGAAGAAAAAAAATATGTTTTAGTTGCAAAGATCCATGGGATCCTGATCACCGATGCATGGGAAAAGGAAAGGTCCATTATATTGAAGTATTATCCAATGAAGAAGATGAAGGAGAGGAAGGAAACCTTCACATTCCAGATGAGGGATAGAACAGTGGTGAGGCACCACACCTTGAAATTACAGAACAAGTACCATTGCAATAAGGGTTCAAGAAGGTGGCCATAGCCACATTGCCAAGAGTCCCCATGTATTATACCTTCTGAATCAAGGGAATTATGTAGGGACATAGAGTTACAATGTTGATTGATGGAGGGGCCACCCACAATTTCAACGATGCATCATTGGTTACCAGGAGACAAATTCCCACAGAGGAATCTAAGGGATTTGAAGTAGTAGTGGCAGATGGATACAACATGACCTGTACCCAGAGGATTAAAGGGTTAGAGGTGACATTGGGAAACTATATATTGACCGATGATTTTCATGTAGTGGATCTAGTATACACTAATGTAATATTAGGAGTACAATGGCTATATTCCTTTGGAGACTTCAAAATTAATTATTAAGAGATGAGGATGGAATTCATAGACGCTAGAGGTCAGCGGGTTATTCTGATGGTATGTCATCAGGAGAAACCAAAGTTGTATCTAAGAGATGCATGAAGGCTCTCTTTAGACACATAGATGCAGCATGCGCAGCAGAGTGTTTGGTCAAAATGTAGAATCCATCCCAGGGTCGTCATCATTACCTGGTGGACATACATGAGTTACTGGGTAAGAATGATAAGGTATTTTGGCCATTTCTAGCAGGAATACCACCAGACAGAGGATTCAAGCATGTCATGGAGTGGGAGGAAGGGGCCAAGACAGTGATTACTACACCATATAGGCACCCAAATAAGTTCAATGATGAAATAGAAAAGGATATACATGAGCTATTGGAAATGGGATACATCCGACATAGCTCCAATCCATTTTCTTCCTTAGTAGTATTGGTGAAAAACAAGGATGGCACGTGGAGAATGTGCATTGACTACAAGGATCTAAATAAGAAGACTATTAAGAATAGATATCTAATACCGAAGATTGATGATTTGATGGATGAGCTACATGGAGAGGTATAGTTTTTGAAGATTGACCTTCGATGAGGATACCACCAGATCAGCGTGAGAGAAGAGGTCACTATGAGTTTGTAGTCATGCCCTTTGGGTTGACTAATGCATCATATACCTTCCAATCATGTATGAACCATATCTTCAACAAATAGTTGAGAAGGTTCCTATTGGTGTTCTTTGATGATATTATGATCTACAGTAAGATGTGAAAGGAACATTTGGGGCATGTGGATGATATTCTCACCATTATGGAAGAGCAATCACTTTTTTCCAAGGAGGCAAAGTGTGAATTTGGATTGATGGAGATCTTATATTTAGGGCACATAATAGGTGTTGAGGAAGTGAAGGTGCATCAAGAAAATATCCAGGCGATCTTAGATTTTCCTACCCCCATGTCGATCATATATTTGTGAGGACTATTCAAGATATGTAGCTATTACAGACAATTTGTGAAAATGTTTTCACAACTTAGAGCATCACTGACATATATTACCAAAAAGGGAGCATTTAGGTGCACTAAGGAAGCACATGCAACATTTGACTGAATGAAGAAGGTAATGAGAACTTTTCTGGTACTAGCACTTCCATATTTCTCTCAACCGTTTGTATTGGAGTGTGATGCATCCAGAGAAGGAATAGGTGTAGTACTAATGCAAAACCACCATCCCATAACTTTTGAGAGTAGGAAGTTGAGGGACCCAGAAAATATCTAGTCCATCTATGATAAGGAGATGTTTGTTAATATGCATGCACTGGCCAAATTCTGACAGTACCTGGTGGGAGGACGTTTTGTAGTAAGGACCGACCACAACAGCTTGAAATACTTCCTGGAGAAAAAGGATTTGAGTGAGAGACAACAGAAGTTGGTGAGTAAGTTACAAGCCCGTGACTTTGATATTGAATTTGTTAAGGGAAATAAGAATGTGGTTTTCAATTCCCTTTCTAGGAGGCCTTCAGTTTTTTCCCTTGCCGGGGTCTCAACAGATTGTAATTCTACCCTCTTGGTGGAATGCTCTAAAAATACATTTTCTTGAGAGTTGATGGAGGGTACCAACCAGGATGACAAGTACAGAGTAGTGGATGACATCATCTACTACAAGGAGAGGATTTATCTTGTCCCTAAGTGCATTCTCAAGGATAAGATCTTGAGGGAAATCCATGATACCCCTTTAGTTAGCCGCCTAGGGTACTTGACTTATAGACAACTAAGAGAGAGGTCCTCATGGAAAGGTCTCAAGGAGGATGTACTATGGTACATGAGGAAATGAAGGACTCGATAGCAGAACAAATCAGAGATGACACACCCAACATGTTTACTCCATCCACTACCTATTCCATAGAGGAAATGGGAAAGAATTTCCATGGAATTCATTACGGGGTTAACAAAGGTCCATGCTAGGAACTGTATCTATGTGGTAGTGGACAGATTGACCAAATATGCACACTTATTTGATATTCCTTCTTAATACAATGCACCTCAGGTGGCATAGCACTTCTTCAGGGAGGTGTTCATACTCTATGGTCTTCCAAGGAACATAGTTAGTGATCAGGTTAGCAGGTTTCTTAGTGCATTTTGGCAGGAGTTAGTCAGGTTATCTGGGATGGAGTTGACACCTAGTACTAGCTATCACCCCCAGACAGACGAACATAATGAGATAGTGAACAAATGGGTAGAAGGGTACCTAAGGAGCTGTGTGTCAGGACAACAATGAGCATGGATAAAATGGTTGCATCTTGGAGAGCATTGTTACAACTCCACTCATCACATGTCCATTGGGATGAGTACATTCAGGGAATTGTACGGCTATGATGCCCCATCATTTGTAGATTTGGCGTTTGGAGAAAGAAAGGCCCTCAAGGCCAAAGACTGGTTGTAGGAAAGTAAGGACATCATGAGGGTCCTAAGTGAGAATATAGGTTGCTCAGAACCAACAAAATATGTATGCAAATAAGCATCAAGTAGAACACAATTTTGAAGTTGGGGATGTAGGCTTTCTTAGGTTGCAACCTTACCTACAGTCATCACTAAAGAAGAGTGGTGCAGAGAAGTTGAAGTGCCACTTTTATGGGACTTATAAAGTGATCGGGAGAATTGGAGAGGTGGCATATGAGTTGGAGCTACCAGAAGGAAGCAGAATCCACAACATCTTCCATGTGTCCTACCTCAAGAAGGCCTTGGGGAAACATGTCACTGCTTCGACAGATCTTCCTCCGTTAGATGAGGAAGGACAATTGGTTTTAGCACCCGAGAGGATTGTTGATGTCTGAGAACAGAGGCTGAGAAGCAGAGTCATACGAGAATACTTGGTCATATGGAAAGGGTTTCCTGCAGAAGATGTTACGTGGGGAGGAGAGAATATTTTACAGCACCCTAATCTAGAATTGCTTAAGGACAAGCAATTTTGGGAAGGGGTGACTCTAACGTCCCTTCCCAATTAATGACTCGTTAGCCTATATGACTCTCGTATGCTATAGTCAACAAATAAAAGGGAGTCAATGCATCAAGCCCTAAAGAGATAATTAAATAAAATAAACAATTATATTTAATTGAAAGGGAGTTAAGTAAGGATTTGATTTGGTCAAAGGAAGAAAGGGATAATTAAATAAAATAAACAATTATATTGAAAGGGATTTAAGTAAGGGTTTGATTTGGTCAAAGGAAGAAAGATCTATAAGAATGAGAAGAAGGATAAATAGTAGGGTCAGTCTCTCACTTTGGCATTATGATTTGATATCTTATTGAGTGATCTTGTAGCCAACGTTTTTGTTGTGGCTTTTGGGAAAAACCCTTCCACTGCAAGTTTATTTTTCGTTGGTGCAATATCCACCCTAGCTAGACAAGAGGAGGTTCATATAGATTTCTCATTGGAGTTCATTTAGTGTTTTATTTCATATTGGAGGGAGTTGGGAAGCATATCGGCTTGCACAAGGTGTTTGCGGTGATTTGCAGGAAGAGGCCGAGTTTCAGATCCGTGGGTCCAAGAGGCTTGATTGCATATCGATATTGTTGGAGCAAAGAAGAGTAAGGCTTGGAGAGCCTTGGATTCATTGATTAACATCATACCAGGTTTCTTGTGTGGTTTCTATAGATTGTGTAGCTTCCTAGCAACCAATAGTTTGTGTGCTTAGTAGCATTATGCAACTATTATTACAACCATTAGTTGCCATTGTAGTGATTCTGGAAGTTTTTTCATCCAAAATAAGATGCCATAATTATCTACTCTATTTTTTTTGTAATGAATGTTTGTTATCTGTTTGACAATATTCTTCATATGTTGAAAAAGGGTTAACAATGTGAAATTTCCACCCAACCCAATTGAAAACATTACATATTAAAAATATATAAATAAATATTTATTTATACTAAATTTAAATATGTTATCTTCACTTTAATCTATTACAATTGTCCAACTAATCCATTCTCTTTCATTGCATAAACAATATTAAAATTATATTAACTTTATTATACACCATATTAATTTTCTAAAACTAATGTATCCTCATAATTAACCATATAAAGAAATATACACTATTTGGAATAGTGAAACAAAAAAATCACTAGTAAGACAACATATCTATGGTTGGTCATAGTTAGGATTTTGTGGTTTTTTACTCATCACCATTGTCTTAAAGTAAATATTTGTTGTTTTAGGAACTCGTTGGTATTTTAATTATGGTCACACTTCTAAATTACTATTTTGTGTAAAACATATTTGATCACCATTGTCTTAAAGTAAATATTTGTTGTTTTAGGAACTCGTTGGTATTTTAATTATGGTCACACTTCTAAATTACTATTTTGTGTAAAACATATTTGATACTTATGTGAAACATTTACATTGTTTTAAAAAGTTTAACGCTCTACTTATAAGGTTTAACGCTACACCCTAAGTTAAATGAAAATGTCTTCGAAATTATTGATCCTTTGCATATAAAATGGAATTATTGTTTCTTCGTAACTTTAAGTATATGTATATTTCCTCTCCTTCGAGGGTTAAATTTATTTTTAATAAAAAGTAAAAGAGGTTGCTTCTTATTTAATGTTTAAACTCAAGATACCTCTTTTATGTAGAATTATAGCTTCGTCTATGTCTTAGTCTGTCCTCTTTGCCATTCACTAGGTTTTCATAATGGATTTGTTTCCATTTTAATATTTTTTTAATAATTGAAAATGTATTTATGTTAGAATGAAGTTATTTTCATGTTGGTGGGCAACATGGTTACAAGAGATATAACTCAGCTATGCATACATGAAAAACCTACA
>SNQJ01S0006221.1:149066-213743 GCA_010110895.2 Picea sitchensis
GCACAGAGGGTTAGCATTCCAAGATTTAAGTTTAGCATCATCCCTTCAGCCATTGATTTCATTTTTAGTTCAGATTGCTTAACATTCTAGCCTGGATATCTCATGAGATAGAGAAGTTTTATTTGACTGCAATAGAGAGTTTCATAGAAGGTTGCTGAGTTGTGTGGAGTGATAAGTAGCAAGAACTTAGCTGTTTTCAGTTTATCTTTTACATGCATATGCAGAACAGTACCGGTTAGCACCGAGTAGTACCGAGTAGTACAGAGCAAAGTAGGATACAATAGCTCTTTCCAGTGAGTTTCTTTTAGCAGTCCAGAGAGTAGTTTGGCATCCTTTAAACCCCCTCTTCAACCCTGCATTTCCTGTGTTGGTTCCTCTAAGTCTACCTTCTCGGGTTGACAATTAAATGTTGATTTACATGGTATATCTGCAGCTCGACACCTCTTTCGTCACCTAAATAAAACAGAGGTGCTTACAAGCTTAGTTGGGTTAGCTAAGAAAGACAACAATAAAGGAAAGGGTTAGAAGAATAAAACATAAAAGACTAAGATAAGAATTAAACTAAGAATGCCAAAAACAATTTAAACTATAGTGCATAAGGACATAAGAACAAGAAACAAACAAGACTCATGTCACCAATGGAAATGATTGTATTAGTGAAAAGAAAGCACCAAAGAGAAAGGGAGACTTTGGGTCCCTTCTTCCTCCAAGGGAGGGCTCTTGGACCCACAAATATTGAGCTCTTCTTACAAAATGAGGAACTAGAATGAAATGGTGAAGAGAATCCAAAGCACATTCTTTCAAGAGGTGATATAAATGGCTAAATACAATTGTGATAGCATATTCTTGATGCGGAAAGAGGGTCCTCCAAGAGAATATTAGCAACATAACAATATAAATGAATTCCTTGAAGATGTAGTGCACCCATGGCCCCTTTTTATAGCACAACTTTGAGGTATTATGGAACCAACTTTTAGTGTGAACAAGGGGTTGTTTAGGGCACCTTTAGGTCTTTGACCAGCCACCCAGCTGGATTCAGCCGAGATTTGGATGTCAAATCGACTTGGAGGGAGGCTGACCAACATCAAAAATGCGTCGTTCTGAAGTGTGCATGGCTTTTTGTGTCCATAGTTGCGCATCGGGTGCATGTGTGCTTTTCCGGCGTTTTCGACTGGCGCACGTGCATGCAGTCCCTATATATCTTTAGTGCATGCTAATTTTATAACTAGTTGTATAGTTTTGGACCTTTTGGAAATGATTTTTTGGTCATTTTTGGTCCATGGGTGAACTAATAGCTGCTTGAAGATGTTGGACTCCTGTAACCATTTGCGGACGAAATTTCAATGATAATAGATGCCCCCTGATGGATGAGGTTAGGAGCATACGTATTGCCAAAATTCATCAATGTTTCTTCTACTGAGAGTTCCATTGTAAGAAAGAGTGATAGTGAGAGTATCAAGAGCGACCTGTTGGGGGGAGAGGGGAACTTGTGGGACCCAACATTTCACAAGGTGTGAAAAACAAATTGTATACAAAGGAGGCGGGCATGCCCTATGCTCGTGTCATGTAACTCAAAACATGTGTAAGACAGTAACTGAAGTGGTATGTTGGTGAAGATGAGTGAAGCACCCTCGGGGGCGTGTTGATAAGAGCATAAGACAATTATGATGAGGAACAATACTCTAAAAAGTAAACAATGACACTTGTAGGAAGTATCAAGGATTTGGCGGGCATTGATGGCCCAACAAATTTCAGAGTTCTTCGGCAAATATAAAAAAAACTGTAATAGTCACAAAGTAAGACCCACCATAACATGAGAAGGTGTTGAAGTCAAATGTTATGGGGGTCAATGACAGCAGAGAGCGATGATGGTTCTCCCTGTGTCATCCGAGACTCCTCATTGTAAAGGTAATGAGAGTCAAGATATTGTCGCCCTTCTGGAAACTGTGTTGATGTTGATAGAAATGGAGACGTGACTCTAAGAAGCAGAGGGCTTCATGAAATCCACTGGAGAAGATCATGAACTGATGAGTAACATAGATGGCATCAGGAAGTGGTGAGACTCGAGACTACCCTTGGTTGGGGATAAAGAGGGTGTGGCAGGAACCGTGAAACTAGACCTAGTGTTAGGGGAACGACTAGGCGGGGGTTAGATGGTGCCACAGGCATGACAAAGTGGACAAACTTAGAGAGCAAGGGTATATATATAGTGAGATACTTGGGGTTTATGGACGATGTCAACAGGAGTAGAAGATAATGGATGCCCCAACCAAGAGTGACATGGGTTTCATTTGCCAAAAGAAGAAGGTCGCCAAAGGTGACAACAAAAAGCTATGAAAATGATGGAGACCAAGGCTTTGTACAATTGCCAAATAAATAAATAATTGGGGATGAGTGTACATATACAGAAATGGGTGCCCCAGTGCAAGATGGTTTGGCCTATGAGGGTGAAAGTTATGTAGGGAACTAATGGAGGGTGAGGGGCCCCATGGGTGGGTCTTTGTATGAGGTAAATGAATGAAGGGGCAGTTGCAGATGGGAAAACTGATGTTGGATGAAATGGGGGGCTAATGATACTGCGAGGGTGTAGTCCAATGAGAATTGTGAAGAAATATCCTAGGAGTCCATGGGTCATGCTAGAAATATGAGGGGAAGGAGTATGTGGATGATTCTCGAACATGTGTAAAACTATTGGGACTCCCATACCTAGGGAGTGAAAGAAAAATGAGTGTCAAAGGGTCAAGGGGAACCTAGAATGGGACAACTCATGTGGGGAAGAGCACTACCGGGTGACAGTACTGAAAATGCAGTGGAGGTGAGAGTACTGCAGCGCTGGATGGAGGTGTCCTATAGGAAAATGTCAAAGGGTGGGACTGGAAGATGGAGTTGATATTCAAAGGGAATGACTACATGCTAGTGTCGAGCATATAGCTAAAGGGGCTGCATGGATTTGTGAGGGCCAAGTACCTACACACATTAAAACCAAATACCTGACGTGAACAATATCTGAAGATAATGAACATATAATAGTTATTTGATAATTTTGAACATGAGCATGCGTACGTGAATGGGGTATGAAAAAATGGCTCCCCAGGGGTTGGGGATGGATGGTGACCCAGGAAGTATGACTGTGTAGGCAGCGGGATCCTGATCCCATGGCTGAAGACAGATTGAAAAATGGATGTCCGGAGCTCCCGGAAGTGAGTATGGAAGTTTGGGCAAAAAGGGCCTATATATAGTTGTAGGGCCCACATTGCACCTCATTTGTACCTGCTGTGATAGTGATTGGAAAGGAGATTCCAAAGCATATTCAGATATTCCAGGAGTGTGAGGAAGCCGATCTGGGAGGTGCAAGAGTTAGGTTAGTTGTCTCATCCTCCTGTATCGTAGTTAGGTGTCAATTTTTGGGTAGGACCGTACGGATGTACGTACAGTGGGTTTTTGGAAGTGTGGCCCCCCAAATGCGTGGGTGATCAATGGCGACCTGTACACGAATGCGCGGTTGTAATGGGCATAGTCGTGTAGGGGGGCGCGCAATTTGGGAAAATAGGCGTGCATGGGATGCGCGCCTGTTTGAAGTACAACTACGGATATGTGCGCGACTGTGTTTCTGACAGTTGCGCATAAGTGCACAACTGTGTAGTGAACATAAGCACATCTGATGCGCGTCTATGGGATGAACAGACGCACATACATGTGCGTCTATGAGGTAAATAAGTGCGCATGTATGCGCACCTGTGGGGATAACAATTGCACCCTTGAGGCAAAGCTGAGGGTGAAAAAACTTATTTGTCTTTTTTTTTTTTTTTTGGGTNAAGTACTATGTATGTGGATGCAGGAGATCATTTGTGATGATGTCGATCCATTGGAGAGAGAGGGACTGGGCATGACCGAGGGAGGCCATGAGGGATGAGGAGTCAGTGGTTCATGGTGCTTTGGAGGCCTGTGGGCTGCTAAAGTTTTTTGAGTGCTCATTGGTGAGGGCACAGGAGTATTTGCTGCAATTCCTGATTTTGATGTGGAGTCCGGAGTTGTAGTGTTTTTTTGTGTGTGGGGAGCACTTGGAATTCTCTATTGAAGAGGATGTCTACTTTCTGACTGGGCTCCCTTTTCGGGGAACCCTACTATTGGCTGAGCCGGTGATAGTTGGAGAGGGGTAGTTGGCTACTCTTGCCCAGACATATTGTTTGGGAGAGGATTTCATCTCCGGATCAGTGGTGAGGATTGGGGCGATGGACACCTTGGTACATCATTGCATGGAAGCAATGATTGTGAGAGTTTATGGGTCACTCGTAACTTAGCCTATTAGTGGCAGCCAGTTGAGGATCATGCAGTGGGCATTAGGGGGTGAGCATTTTGCCTGGGGCTTGATGATGCACGCCAAGATGGTGGGGTAGCTCACCAGGTGTCGAGCTGCCGACTCAGGGGAGTTTTCTTTTAGGTCTATTTTGGTTGCTTGGTTTTTGGAGAGGGTGCCTATGTTGCGCCCGAGAGTTTTGTTAGACCCACCGGGAGTGCGAGAGTCGCGACTACGATGGTGGGTGATGATTTTGGTCCGTCATGGGGGTGGGGAGGGTGGCCATTAATACATAGCCGAGGCTGTACAGGTGTGGCGTCAGATGCCACAGATCAGATTGCAGTTTCCATACAGTGGGATAGATTTTTGTGATGACCCAAAGATGATATTACCCCTAGGAGAGGTATTCAACCGTCGAGGTATGATGTTATTTTTGTTGGTTTTTGATTTGTTTATATAGTATAACATATGGTTGATATTTGGATGGATGTTGATGCTATCATGTGTTTGTTTGTGTAGATGTTGGACCGCGTGGACGGGAGGTCGAGCTGATCAGAACACCAGCAAGGGAGAGGCGACATCAAGAGGATGTTGGGGCGAGGCCTAGTGATGATGATAGAGCGGACAGGAGACACCGTTATGATGACCCTAGTGCAGGGTCGTCACATGCTCCTCCGGTCAAGGCTGGGGGAGAGTTCGATGATTTCCGTCGCTGATTAGAGGCGGTTCTACAAGGAGTGCCTGAGGGGATGTGGGTGCAGATCTAGGATGAGGGGATCCAAGAGCAGTGTATTGGGCTGCCGACAGAGTCGTGTACCCTGATCCGCAGAGAAGCTGTAGACGGAGCTGCGATGACTGGGCGGTTTCCCACAGGACCTGAGGGACCTATAGCTGGTGGGGCACCTCCGCCAGAGGGAGGACCTGGTGCTGGAGCACTAGAGGTGCCTTGAGGGCTGCTAGATATATAGTTTTGTGTTTGATATAGGCTGGTGAGCCCATTTTGTATAGTTGTGACATCCAATTTTTTACTGATAGGGATGAGGTGACTCACCTGCCTACGGGCGATGTACTATTTTTTGTAAACACTTATGACATTTTGACTGATATATATATGTGTGTGTGTGTGTGTGTGTGTGTGTGTGTGTGTGTGGATATACATTTTGGGATATTTGTGATGTTCATATGTGTTGATGATTTTTTATGTGTTGTATGATGTCTAATCTATATGCTATGACAGACGTCTGATGGTTTATGTGTGTGTGAAGATATCTTGATGTGATATATGCCAATCTAGTATAATGTTAGCCATGTTATCTGTTATTTGATTGAATTGTCTTTGGATAAGTGTAAATGTAATGAAATCAAAATGTCAAGATAAAAGTCTAACCTGCAGATATTTGTGAAAGAGGCAAGGATCAAGGACACGGTACACATTGTTGAGCTGGAGGATGACAAGTTGGGAATCTAATAAGATGTTAAGGTGATGAATACAATGATGGCTAGCCTCGGCAAGGAGACCAATTATGGTGGTGTATTTAGATTGGTTGTTGGTTGTTGAGCCCAAACATATGCCACTAGAGTGGAGCAGTTCATGTGAGGGGAATAGAGGGCCCAAATGGTCGAAGCAAGATTCTGTGTCCAACGGTTGGCATCGTCGACGTAACCGATGTGGTAGGCTGATGGGGGTGGCATCTGTCAATAACATGAGTGATATATTAGATGTGAGGTATGGATAAAAGAAGATTAAAAACTCTATAAAAGACGTACAAAAAGAAAAATCCTAGTGTAGTATGGCTATGCTCAGGCATAAAACTTCTTTAAGTACAACCCGTTGACGGGTTCTTTGAGAGGGTGGCCCTCACGGGAAGCCAAGACATATGTGCGTTTAGTGAGGCAATGTTGGATGATATAAGGTCCATGCCATAGCGAATTGAACTTTCCATGGCCGAGGGTATCGTGAGTGATATCATAAGTGAGGACGTGGTCTCCTTCGTTAAATGAGCGAAGGTTGACATGGCAATCAAAGGTGGCCTTTGACCATTTTTTGGCTGCCTGATTGTTCTAAAATGAGGATCGACGATCTTCATCCAGGGGCTCTAAGTTCAAAAAATGATGCTCCATTGGAGCAGTGTCGGGTAATATCTCAATAGCGGTGTGTAAGGTGAGAATTTCGCACTCGATGGGAAGAGTGGCCTCAACTCTGTGGACTAGATGAAATGGTGTGAAACCAGTGGCAGTTTTCACTGTCGTTCGGTAAGCCCAAAGCACAGAAAATAACATATGGTGCGAATTGGTCTTATGTTTGTTAACCATGTGTTGCAACATGGTTTTGAGGACCTTGTTAACTGCTTTTACCTGTCTGTTGGAATGAGGGTAGTATGGTGAGGCGAACTCATGGGATAAACCTAACCTAGATGAGAGTTCAATGAAAATCTCATTCTCAAAATGTTTCTTGTGATCAGAGACTAGTTGGAGTGGTACTCCAAAGTGGGATATGATGTGGTTAAAGAAACAACACGTCGTTGTGTCAGCGGTGTTGTTGAAGGTAGGCATAGCTTCAACCCACTTTGTGAAGTAATCAACTGCAACTACGATGTATTTGTGTCCATTGTTGGATGGAGGGTTGCATGTCTTGAATTCGATGCCCCATTTACAAAAGGGGCCTGCAGTAATGACTAGGTGTAGAAGAGAAGGTGGTGCGCGTGCTTTGTTGGCATAAAGCTGGCATTTATCACATCGCTTCACAACATGAATGCAATTGTGAAATAATGTAGGCCATAAGTAACCGACGCGAATGATTTTTTGAGCGGTGGAAATCCCCGAGAGGTGGCCACCGCATGTACCGATGTGGTAGTCATTCAAGACTCGATCGACCTCATCGATAGTCAAGCATCAATGGAGTATAGTGTCAACTCCTCGTCGATATAAGACATCACCAGTGAATAGGTAGCATGAGGATTGGTGATGGATACATCAACGATTGTCTCTAGAGAGGTGGTTTCCAAATTTTTGTGTTCGGAGGTAGACGAGGAGATCACCGTACCAAGGGTCATCCGAGGGGATGTAAAAGAGATGTTCATCGGGGAAGTTGGTATTGACTGATGAACTAGTAGTTTCAGAGGGAAATGTCATGATAAGTTCGGCGAGGATGAGACCTTTCTTTCTCTTGGGTGTTGAAAATTTGAGATTGTACACCTAAAGGATGACGATCCATCGAGAAAATTTACCGTTAATTTGTCGATGAATGAGAAAGTATTGCATGGGGTTGGAATCTTCTATGACTTTGGTAGTTCGAAGAAGAATGTAATGGCACAGCTTCTGGACTGCGAGGACGACTGCAAGGGATAATATCTCTTCATGATTGTATTTCAAGGGTGTCCCTGAGAGGTTTTTACTAATGTAGTAAATGACATGCTCCCGGTCATCATCCCCTATTTGAACGAGAACTCTTGCTGCTGAGACAGATGAGGCTGATATGTAGAGGATATAGCCACGGTTATAGTCAGGTGAACTAATCAAAGGGGTATTGGAGAGTGTTGTTTTAATATCATCGAAATATTTTTGGGCATGTTCATCCCAGTGGAATGGGATGTCGTGGCGTAGTAAGTGAAGAAAACCGTGTGCTCGAGTGGCATAGTCTGGGACAAAATGACGTAAAAAGTTAGCTTTGACTTGTAAGCTCTACAGTTCGCGTAAATTCCAAGGAGGGGGAATTTTCATGATGGCTTGGACTTTGAGGGGATCCATGGTAATACCGCTTTGGGAAACAATGAACCTGAGAAGGCGGCCAACAGTGATGCAGAATACACACTTGAGGGGATTCAAGCGGATATTGTACTGACAACACCTTTGAAAGATGATTCGTAGATCATCGAGATGCTGAGTGCATTTCTTGGATCGAGTGGTGAGGTCCTCCAAATATGCGAGGATGATATGAGCCAGGTCATGAAAAACATATGTCATGGCCCGTTGGAAAGTGGCGCCGACATTCTTGAGGCCAAATGGAATGACACAATACGCAAAGGTGTCCCAAGGGGTAGTGAATGTGGTTTTGTACTGATCGACGGGGTGAATTTGGATTTGTTTGTAGCCAAAGAAACCATCCATGAAGGACAAAGCCTTGTGACCTACACAATTATTGATAATTTGGTCAATGAAGGGTGTTGGAAAGTTGTCTTTGAAAAAGGCATGGTTGAGGTCGCGGAAGTCCGTACAGACATGAATAGTGCCCTGTTTTTTGTTAACAGGGACAGGGTTGGAGACCCATGATGTATAGGCGATGGGGTAAATGAACCCTACAGTGCGTAATTTGTCAATCTCGACTTTGATGGCCTCTTCTTTGGATGGGTGTAGCGGTTGTTGTTTTTGGCAGACCGCTGTGATATCAGGCCAGGTGTCGATGCGATGTTCGATGATAGAGGGGTCAAGGCCGGGCATCTTCGTATATGACCAGGCAAAAATGTCCCGGTATTACTGGAAGAGAGCTTTATAGGCAGTAATTTCTTCAGGAGTGCATGCGGCACCAATAGTGATTTCCTCGATGACTCCATTTTTTATGGAAATATCGATTTTGATGGTGGGGAAAATGTTGGCGATATTGCCTTCTTCAAAAGCATGAGGGGCAGGGATAGGATTGTTGAACCAGTCGATATGCCCTGATGGGATAATATCCTTGGTTTTGACTACGTATATGGGGTGTTGGTTAGGAGGCGCGAAGGCTTCCTATGAAAGGAAGATTGATCTGTGGTGTAGCGCATCCCATGGGTAGTCGGGGGTGGTTAATTCCTCAAGTATGTCCTCATCACAGTGGAATTGTAGAGAGTACAAGGGATCCAGAAGAGTAATTTCAGTTACTTTCACCATGTGATTGTCATCTGGTGATGAAGAAGTAGGGGGAGTGATGCAAGGAGATTGTGATGGTTCGCTCGTCATAAACCAAATATCGAGATATTGAGGGTTAAAAATGGTAGTCGGGTGTAAAATTTCCATGGGGAAATGAATAGGGAAATTGGGGGGATTTGGGGGTAAATCTTGATATAAGTCATCGAAGAACCATGGGGGAGTAGGGAGTGCCTCAGGTTCTAGTGAAAATATATGAACCATATCAAGTGATGGGGTAAGGGTATTCACTGGTTCTGCTGGAGGAGAGGGTGTATGATTTTGGATAAGGGCTAGCTGGCGATGCCTGTATTCAATGATCATAGGACATTGATATGTGAAAGGATAAAGTCATTCACATAAAGAGCAAGGACATCTCATCTGTTCATTGACTGAGGTCATGACATAATGGATGTCGGTGACATGAGTTGGGGTGGGTCCTTGCTGAAAGCTCTGGCGTACGACTGTTAGTGTCTGCCAAAATTGAGGTAACACTAGACAATGGTGTGTGTAATGGCCATATTCTGAACAGAATACGCATGCAAATTTGGTCCGCAGTCCTTTGTTACTTGTGTTCTAGGAGATAGCGGTAATACTAGAGGAAGCGATGAGGGGTGGTGGTGCTCGAGGGACTTGAATGAGATTATGTAACTCGAGGAGAGATGGGCACTTGTTGGTGGGGTGTCCATCTTTCTTGCATAGCGTTCAAGGAGGTTATACACGTGGGGGAAGTGGAGCAGCGGGCACCTTATTTTTCCGCCTACCCCCATATGTGGCAGGGGGGCTAGTGGGTGGGGTTGTAGGTGGTATGGTAGGGGTGAGTATGGGAATCTTCATTGGTATTCCTTCTATTTGGGGAGGGAGGGATGGTTGAGGGACCATCTCAGGTGGATGTAGATACCAAACTGGGATTGACAGTACCATATTAGGAAGGGTAAGCGTTGCAGCTACCTAGAAAGCTTTTACCCCTGGTGGGGGGTAAAAGAAAGGGATTTGGGTAATGGCTTGGGGGATTGTTTCCCAGGTTCGGATATGGACCTAGGGGAGGGAAAGATCAAGAATGGGTCAAGTTGAGCTAGTTTCAGGGGGTTCCTGAGGGAAAATTTATGCGGCTAGTGGGACGTCAAGGATGAAAGAGGCCTTGGTGGGAGGGAGAATATCTTCAATTGTCATTCAGTTGGAGGATACGACACATACTTGGGTTGAGGGATGGAGGAGAGGTGGTGCTCCGTGGTATGTACCTAGCAAGGATGGGTCTTTGAAGATTCTGGGGCCCATCTCCATGAGTGGATAGGCATCAGGATTAGTGTGGATGAAAGGGAGGATGTTATCGATGTTGGATGAAGGGTTGGACTCATAATGTGATACTTGATCGATGGTAATGATTTTTCCGTTATGGGGAAACATCATGGTTCGGAACACAGAAGAGGCGACGACCTTCATAGCATATATGTAGCTACGACCAAACAAGATATTTTAGTCGAGTGGGGCATCGATAACCTCAATGTCAATAAGATGGTTTTTCCCCTGAGCTCGACGGGGACATTTTGGAAGAGTCCCTCAGGGGCTGAGGGTCTTCCATCGTAAGCTCTTAAGGTAATGGAAGATGGTATGATTTCGTGGGAACCAAGATTCTGCCATACAGATTTGGACATGATACAAGTGGATGCACCTTCATCAATGATGCACCAATGGACTGTAATGTTCCGAATTTTAACTGGTATTTGAAAAGCGATGAGAGTGGGGCGGCGAGGTTCTCTGCTATCGAGATCAAATGTGATGAGTCGGGTATCCGCAGGGTCGACTACTCCAAGGGCAGAAAGTAAAAAATTTCATTGAATAGGACAAGTTTGAAGGATTTCTAAGACTGACATAGCAACAGGAGATTGTGCCAGATCATTGACCAAACCATAATTATGAGCTACCCTAGCCTAAGGGTTGTGGACATTCTTGCATAGGGGGATGCGAGGAATATGAAGGAGTGGGTCAGTATTAGGGAGAGGAATCATCAAAGGGGGCCCAGTTATGATTGGGGTTGCGTCCGAGATGGTGAGAGAAGACTCAGGGGTTGCGCTATATTGACGATTGTGTGTTTGTAGAAGAAATTCTTCCTGACTAGTGAGGAGGATAGTGCGATCGACAGGATTGCCCAGATTGGGATATTGTCCTATCTGTGGTAGGGTAGGCTGCATGTCTTGTTGAGTGTTCATTACTCCCTGGTGCGGGATGGGGTTTTGCAGCATGGGTTGGGGTGGTTGTTGCACATATTGCTATGGGTCTTGTTGGGGGGCAGGCAGTGCCGGGGGACGTGGTCCACTTACAGATTCTTTCATCTGTTTAAAGTCGGCGATTTGGGGGAAATGGTGTGTATAGTGACCAAACTCACCATAAAGGGCACAAGGGAAGTTGGTCCAAATATTTTTGTTATTTTTCCCTTGGCGTTTGTTGTTATTGCCCCCTTGGGGGTTGTGATTCCCCTGGTTCTGGTTGCCCCCAATAGATTGGTTCTGCTGGTGTTGGTTTTGGTTTCCTCCTGGTCTAGGATTATTATTATTCTGATTTTTTCCTTTCTTTCTGGCATTGTTCGATTGATGGGATGGATTTGTCGTATTCAGCTGCTCAAAATTTTGATATTGCTGAATGGGAGAGGGTTGAACAAAATTAACCCCAGCGTGTGGTTGTCCTGGTGGTGGAGCCATAGGCTGTGGGGGACCAGGAAATGGAAAGCATAGATTATGTTGTGGTAATGATCCATAAGGTACATAGGAAAGCGTGATGCTTTCACTAGTGCTTAGGGTATAGGATAAGGTAGAGGGAGTACCAACACTTGGTTGGATAGGTGGGTGTATTGGGGGTGTCGATGAGGGTCCACTTATGGGTGGAGGTAGGGCAACAGGGTATGGTTGTTGATAAGGAGGAGGAGGATAATAAGGGATTCCTCCATATGCCAACGTATATTGGGGTGTGCCATACATGGGTGGTTGTTGAGGCTGTGGGTTGTGGTGTGTAGTGTTACCAATCAATCCATCTGTTGAGTGAGACATCCAAGGTTTTTCTTGGCCAAATGGCACGGGTCTTGGGGTGTCTAGGAGTACCATTTATAAGTATCTGGACTGGGCGTAAATGAGTTCAAATTATTGGGTTTTTCTAATGTCTTCTTCTTCAGACCGGGGGAAGTTGGCAGCCACATCTTTGGCAAGGAGGGAAACAAGTGATTTGAGGAACCAATTGAGACATTGTTGGGGGGTAGAGTCAGCTTTGTAGAGATTACATCGTCGACACCATTCGTGGATGTGGTCAGCAATGTGTGTGGAGGAGGTTTGTTTGAAGTTTAATAGTAGTTCAAGGCCATTGTCATGATGAACAGGTAGTTGAAAGAAGGTTAAAAATGCTTTGGCCATTGATTCAAAAGTCGTATGTGACCCAGATTTTTCTTCTACATACCATTTGGTTGATGGGCCAGTGAGCGTACGTTGAAATAACCTCAATCGGATAGAATCATCCATGATGTTGTTTGAAGAACTCCATAGGTGAAAGGTCATGATATGGTTGGCAGGATCGTCCCCTGCTTTTTCTTCAAACTTGGGGATGTCTGAAGGGAGTTTGGTAGGCATTGCAGGCCATGTGGGGTTGTGTAATATAGGATCATTGGTGAGTTTATTCAGATCTGGTATGTTGAGGGAATCCAAGTATGGCATATGGGGTGGTGGCGGAAGATTAATTCTAGCCATAGTGTGAGTATTTTGGGTACCCGACCCTTGGAGGGGACTAGGTGGGTTTGTACTTCCCCTTTGAGAAGAAGTTGGCCCTTCCGTGTAAAGGAGAGTGAGTGGATGGTTGACCTTGGGAAGTGGACCCAAGTAAGGTGGAACCAAGCAAAGTTGATCCCAAGATAGTGGCACTCACAGGGGTGTTAGAAGGTGGAGCCGATGAGTTGGCAAGACTAGGAACTCCTCCTAGAATAGGAGGGAGATTTAGAAAGCGTCTGGAATGACGAGGGTTATGTGGGTCCCCTATGATGTCTGACTAACTGAGTAAATGTGTGTGAATGGTGGTGAGAGAAATAAATAAATAAGAGCCTTTGCTGCAATTTTTTGAACCTTCACAATATATTTCCAAATCAGATGTAATCAGAAGGGCATCATACATAAAGTGTTTTGATAAAGAAGCATATATGTGGATAGGTGAATTTTGTCCGCGTGAGAACAAAGAAAACAAATGCTCGTGTCCTAAAAGACGTAACATCCTTCCTCTCAAACAGCACTGGACCTTCCAATAGCACTCGACAGTGGGGTATGAAGCCACAGGAAGAGAAACTAGTGAAGGATGAAACAATCAGTTATAATGAGGGGTAGAGGGGGCATATCCTAAAAGAACTGACGATATTTCCCAATAGCCACACAAAATTCAATCAAGGTGCAATTTCAGCCCACAATTGCCACCTGGGTAGATGTCCTAAAATTTGGTCACTAGGTACCTCGGTAAAAGTGCGGCATTTAGATTTTCGGCCTAAGAAATGGGTCACGGGATGGATCTCGTCCAAGAGGTGGGTGCATCAAGGGGGCATGCACAAAACAACCAGACCTCAGCCTTCAACCCTTCACAGGTATCTCCCTGCCTTATAGTGTTAGGAACACTTGACTTGGAGGATTTAAAGTTCCCTATTTGACAACTTCTATTGTTTTGAAAATGTGAGAACCAAATAACGGGGAGTTATTTGGATGCCTATCCCCGAAATCCTACCTAGAATAAAAAATTTCTTTTGGCACCTCCTGTGGAGGAAAAATTAGTGATTTTTTAGAAAAAAATTAGATGTGGTTGTTTGAGAGATTGGTGGTGTGAGCCAATCTTGTTGAAATTAAGTGGGAGTGAAAAGTTTCATCAAGAAAAGGGTGGGGTGTTTCAAAATCCCTTTGGAGGAAACTTACTTCGACCTCCATGTTTCGAGATGGAAACTATGTGAGTGAGAAGTGACTTTGTGTGTGAATGAGTGAAAGTGTGCCAAAATGTTTAGTAAATTAGGTTTCACCTTGTTGCATGTGGACTTCTCTTGGTCCTTACAAGTCTTTGATTACCTAATTAACTAAATGTCGTTGGTACAACCTTGCAGAATTTTAAAGTCCCTAGGAAACTAGCATGTGGACATGCGGGTCCTTTACTATTCCTTTAACTCCCTAAATGTGATTTAATCTAAGAAATCTTCAAAACTATCCTAGATTGTAAACATGTGGGCATGTATGGGCTCGCTACAAAACCTTTAAACTTCCCTAGTGATTTAATCTAAGAAAGTAAATTTCAACACTATCCTATCTTTGTAGCATGTGGGCATGTATGGGCCCATTACAATCTTAAGATGTGTTTCAAAAAAAATAAACTAAGAGGAGTCCCAAGGGGGCGGTTGTCCTCTCCTAGAGATTTTGTCTTTTTAAGGGAGATGAAATTGTCCCACAACCTATTTATGATTCTCAAGATCACTTTGAAGCGTGAGAGAAGAGCATACTCATTGATTGTTATCCAATTTATAGTCCTAATGCAAGTTTTATATGTGATGTAGAATGATTCCAACTTAACTTTAGTCAAAGTGATCCATCCATGTGGAAAAACGACAAAAAAGAGGGAAATTTATGGTTTTAACCCCTAAGTGCCTATGTGTTTTGACTAATCCCTTTATATGGAGAGGGAATGTAAGTGTAGTGCATATTATAGCATGCATGGAATCAAATTTAAGAAGCCTATGGGTCCTCCACAGATCACAAAAATCTTACAATGTATATTTTTCTGCACAGGTGCATGGGTCTTAGACTAGACAGAGGTGCTTTGAGCACCAATGTGTGAACTAACAGAGATTGATGGGCACAGGTGCATAGAAGGCGCTGAGCAATATAGTGATTTTGGCGCACGTGTGCACGATGCGCAACTGTGGGCTGATATACCTGCGCACAATTGTCACACGACCGTGAATAAAATTCTGGGTGAAATTCCTTCAACTCAGCTTTGAATTTGGCTTCCTATAGGTCACCTTAGGCTGGTTATCATACTTGCAGGTTAATTAAACAAAAAGAAGAGATCAAATAACCCAAACGGGGTAGGAAATTAATACCTTTCCCCAGTGGAGTCGCCAATCTGTTGCACCTCTTTCGTCACCTAAATGAGCAAAACAGAGGTGCTTACAAGATTAGTTGGGTTAGCTAAGAAAGACAACAATAAAGGAAAGGGTTAGAAGAATAAAACATAAAAGACTAAGATAAGAATTAAACTAAGAATGATAAAAACAATTTAAACTATAATGCATAAGGACATAAGAACAAGAAACAAACAAGACTCATGTCACCAATGGAAAGGATTGTATTAGTGAAAAGAAAGCACCAAAGAGAAAGGGAGACTTTGGGTCCCTTCTTCCTCCAAGGGAGGTCTCTTGGACCCCCAAATATTGAGCTCTTCTTACAAAATGAGGAACTAGAATGAAATGGTGAAGAGAATCCAAAGCACATTCACTCAAGAGGTGATATGAATGGTTAAATGCAATGGTGCTACCATACTCTTGATGAGGAGAGAGGGTCCTCCAAGAGAATATCAACAACATAACAATACAAATGAATTCCTTGAAGATGTAGTGCACCCATGGCCTCTTTTTATAGCACAACTTTGAGGTATTATGCAACCAACTTTTAGTGTGAACAAGGGGTTGTTTAGGGCACCTTTAGGTCTTTGACCAGCCACCCAGCCAGATTCAACCGAGATTTGGATGTCAAATCGACTTGGAAGCAGAACCAAAAGTGGGTGGGAGGCCAACCAACATCATAAATGTGTCGTTCTAAAGTGTGCGCAGATTTTTGCGTCCACAGTCACTCATCGGGTGCATGTCTATTTTTCTGGCATTTTTGACTGGCGCATGTGCGCGCGCTCCCTATATATCTTTAGTGCATGCTGATTTTATAACTAGTTGTATAGTTTTGGACCTTTTGGAAATGCTTTTTTGGTTATTTTTGGTCCATGGGTGAAATAATAGTTATTTGAAGACGTTGGATTCCTGTAACCATTTGTGGATGAAATTTCAGTGATAACAGCTACAACCAAATAAATGTATATGCAAAATGTATTTCTAAATTTAATAATAAAAATGTGATGCGAGATACTGAGGGGATATGGACAAATATGGGGGTTGAATTAATCCACATTAGAGGGGAGGGTCTAGGATAATGGCCAAGATGGGTCCAAGGGGGGAATTAACCATGTCTATTAATTACACCCACATTCCTGAATTTTATTATCACTATGTATTAAACTCTAGTTTTTTATTGACTATTCCCAAATCCAATCATTGAATGCATATAAGAGGGTGGGTGTGAGAATTTGCATCCCATAGTTATTGGGATCATGGGGGTCGAGTACAATCAACTTAGAGAAGTGTTTGAGTCAAGCAAGGAAGCCAAAGGAGAGGAAATTCATATGGACAACTACAACAATTTTACACTTTCAGTTTTTGTGCATGAACAACAAGTAGAGCGTAGGGAAGAGAGATTGGAACTAGAGCATGCATGGAGGGAGAATTATAGAGCATGTTGGAGCATATCTGGAGTGTTTTGGAGCTGAATATTGAAGGTTCAGGTTGTCAGGGATGAAGAGTGAACTCTTGTGTGAGTTGCACTATAACAACAAGTGTTGTTGTTGTTTGCTGGTAGTTTTTCCTAGCAATGAGTTCCCTTGAGTTCTCAATAGATAGATTCATGGTTACATGTGCTAGAGAGACCATGATAAAGGAATGGGATGCCCCATGGACTGATATCAGTGAAGGGATACATTCCTTGGGTTGTGTAGGTCGAGAGGAACAAAATTGATGGAAAATCAAGATAATTGTAGGAAAATACCTGTGGGTTGTGGGATTTCTGAGCTATGAGTGGATAGTGAGAGACTACCCTCTTTTGTGGATTACTAGCCTCATCTAGGGGGTGAATTTTTGTTGATATTTGGAACAACAAGTATATGGTTGGGTGAAATGTCTATCCCAAGGAGTTGGTTGCACCACTGATTTTAAAAGATAAGTGTTTTATCTTGTTGTTGTGTTTTTTTATGTGTTTAATTGTTGTGTTGTTACTCTGTGTATGAAAACAGATCTATATGTTGTTGTAATAAAATAATCTACTATATTTGTGTATGTTGTTTACATGTTTTAGATGCATAATTTTAATTGTAACAGATAATAGCTAAATCTCATTCTAATTCATAGCTGAAAGCTACAAAAAATTAATTAGTTAACATAAATTTTAGTTTTTATGAGTTATTTTGCACTGTAGTGTTCCTCAACTAGACTGGGTGATGTTTCATTATGGTATCAAATCCTTTGGTTCAAACATCGAGCTTGTATGGGTCGAGACGAATACAGATTGGGAAAATTCATTACCGCGGATTTCAGTCTGTGCGAATTTGGGGGAAAATGGTGAAAAATCACAAAGAAATCCCCAAATTCATGAGCAAAATTCGAGTTTGAATGAATCAGAATTGTTTAAGAGGTTCAGTGGAGCCAATATGCAAAGTTTCATATTTAAATTTGACTTGGAATGGTCAAATTTCATGTTTTAATGGCCATTGCAGAGTTGCAGGAAGTGTGGTGAATCGATAGTCGAGATCGTGTTTGATATAGATATCAATGACCTAGATTAACTTTAATAAGTTTAAAATTTCATAAGGTTTCATCTATTTGAAAGGTTGAGTAGACCAACATCTAAGATTTCTTTTTGGTAGTTGGGAAGTTGAAGCAAATCGACGATCTATATTAGTTTCGGTTGTTTCGGAGTTGGTGCCGACCAACGGTCAAGATCATTGTGTCTTGGAGATTGACAGTCCAAATTCATCGGGGATTTGGCCAGGATTGATTTAAGTATTGGAAAGTCATCAAGATAAATTTTTGATGGTCGATGGGTCGATGTTCGGGTGTTGGTCAGATTTGGAAAAGTGTTTTTGATCTCCAAAGGAAATCATTGATGGTTAATGGGTCGATGGTTAGGCATTAGCCGATTCGGTGAAGTGTTTTGACTGAGCAAAGAGAAGTTGTTGATGGTTGATAGACTAATGGTCGAGCATCGACCAATTCGACAAGGTGTTAAGGTCGTCCAGGAGAAACAACNAGGGTGATGACATGCCATGCCACACCAACATCCATGTGTCATTCGACGTCAACATCCACGTGTCATTCCAATACAATAAATTTAAAACCTCAGGATGACATGTCATGCCACATCAACATCCATAGTTCATGCCACATCAGCAATTTCCATGTCATCTAAAAAGTGGCTGACAACCGATGGTTGGGATAGTCGAATTAATGATGTGTACAAGTGGTTTCCAAGAGAAATGATCAACAACAAATGGGTTGATGGTAGGGTGTTGATTGAATTGATGAGGATTTTTATTCACCAATGAAAATCGTCGAAGACTAACGACTAATGGTCGATTCAGTCAGTTTAGTGTTGTGTTGTGAATCAACTGTCAAGGGAATGGGTCGATGGCCGACGGTCGGGTAGAGAGTTTGGGAAAAATGTTGTGTGTGTCCAAAGAAAAGTGTCGATCGATTGATCATCGATGGAGCTCAGATCAATGAGTCATATTTCACCCAATTTGATATCAAAGGCTCATATTTAAAGGATAGTTATAATAGTAAAACAATCAATTTTATATGAAATGTTTTTGAATTTTTTATATTTTTGAAGATCATTAACTTGTGAGGCATTTTTTAGGCCATAAACAATGTTTTTATCCAATCAAAACCCGCGAGAACAAAGTGTACCAAGGTACATTGTGTCTATGAATCTCAAATAAAAGGACTCAGAGATATTTATACAATGAACTATTTTGGGTGCAAAATAGAGCTCGTATGGGAAAGTTACAACCAAAATAGTAAGGGTAAAATTTCACTGCGAGATTACCTCTAGAGGGCATAAATCCTTGCTCAGAGGTCTGTTTGGGGAACAGGAGAAGTCTATAGAAATATTATGAACCATAGAAAACAATCATGGAGCCATATTTAGGATTAGGATATGTAAAAATGTGTTGGAAGAGAAAGAAGACACCTATAACATACATGGATAAATTGAGAAAAAAAGCCAAAACTTCTATGGACCATAACTTTCATCTTGGAGCTTGGATTTGAGCAAATGAATAGTTGTTGGAAAGGTATTGAGGAGGAGAAGTCATACCACTCATAATTTTTATTTGGGCACCAAAATATCTCATAAAGTGATAAAAGAGTTTATTGTAGTAGTAAAAGAGTGGAAATTGCAACATGTTAATGTTGTAACTTTTTTCTCAAAACTCAAATTGAGGCATGAGTACAACCATTGGAAAATAGTTTCAAAGAGAAATGCATCTAAGGAATCATAATTTGAATTTGTGCACTATTTCCTTCATAAATTGATGAGGAAATAACTTGTATTCTAATTGATGAAATGTTTTATAGTATGCATGTTCTAACAATAATTATTACATGCACCTTTCTTGCATAATTGGAGGTACAAGAAAGAAACTTTGGTTCTTGTATGAGGAATGGAGTTATGGAAGATGCTTATGGATCTTATATCCATGAGGAATATATTAGAGCTCTTAATGTTGGCATGGGAAATTCTTAGACAGGTTCGAATGGAAGAAGAGACAGACATGAACTTATAACTACGAGAAGCCTACATAGGGAAGTGCAGAGCTATAGAGAAGACAATGAAAGGTTTATGAAATCTCAGGAAGAGATACTTAATATATTGAATATGTTGCATAAGAAAGTTAACAAAGGCTCTAGAACCAAGCAAGAAGTTAGTTCTAGACAAGTGACTATATCTAGATCCCAAAGAAAAAGAGATGATCATGGGAATGACATGAAATCAACAAACATGAGTAGGTGCCATCATTCTCCAAGGAAATATACTATAAGAACTCATGCATGTTTAGGGCCAGGGAGTATCCCAAGTGTGTCTCTTGTCCGGAGGCAGAGAAGAAATCCTAAGGAAGACATCTTGCAAGGTGAGCTTAGAAAAATCAAGCCACCAACTTTCAATGGTGAGCATAGGGAAGGAGAAGAAGTCGAGGTCTGGTTGTTGGAAATGAAGAAATATTTATAGCTACATGATTACCCCTCAAGAGTAGAAGCTATAATTGGAACCTACCACTTTCAAGGAAAGGAAGCCATGTGGTGGGATCAGTTTAATTAAGCCAAGCACATTGATGAGAAAAGGATCTCATGGAGGTAGTTCAAACGATATTTCCAAGATAAATTTTTGTCTAAGCATTACTATGAAAGGAAGATGAAAGATTTATTTGAACTCAAGTTGGGAAGCATGAAAATGGATGAATATGAGAAGAGGTTCTGTGAGTTGTTGAAGTATGTTGACTTCATAAAATATGAAAAATTCAAAATCTAAAGGTTTTTGAGTGGGTTATCATCCTTATAGTGACAAGATACAATATGATAACCCCAAAATTTTGGAAGAATCCATAAGGAGAGCGAAGAATCTTTATGAGAAAATCAAAGAAAGGTTAGTTTTCCAAAAGGCTTGGAATGACAAGATGAAGGGTAAAAGGGATCAAGGGTAGAAAGGTTTTAAGCCACCCTTTTTCAAGAATAATTCACAAGTAAATCAACAAGGTCAGTGAGCCCAAAATGAGCATAAGACTTCATATTCATTTGGGAAAAGTCCTAGGAAACAACATGTACAATGTTGAGTATGTGAGGGAAATCACTTATATAGGGACTGCCATTACAAAGGGGAAATAATGAGGACTATCCACAACATTCAGGGAGTTGAAACAGTGGAAGACATGGGAGGAAACATGCCAAGGATTTATGTAGCCTTGGAAAACAAGAAAACTGAATATCAATCCCCCATGATTGAAGTGGAAGGTAAGATCAATAATCGTCCTATAACAATTTTAATTGATTCTAGACCTAACCATAGTTACATAAACTCTAACATTGTTGAAATATTTCACTTGCAAAAGAGTAAGCATAAAAAAATTTGGTGCATTCAATTATTCATAGGAGCTAAGAGGAAAATTAATGAGTTGGTTAAAGATTGTCTAATAGACATGAATGGAATCAACACAAAGGTAGATGTAAACATCATATCATTGGGTTCATATGATTGTCTAATTGGCATGGATTGGTTGGAAAAAAACCATGTTGTCCTAGACTGTTACAACAATACAATCACATGTATTGATAAAGAAGAGAAGAAAGGAAATATTCAAGGCATTCCAAGAGTTGTAGTTGTTAGATAGATTTCAGCCATGCAGCTGAAAAAATGTTTCAGAAAGGGATGTCATATTTTTACAGCCCATATGGAAGAGGAAGCCAAAGATAAAGTGGCAAGCATTGAAGAGAATCCAATCTTGAGGGATTTTGAAGATGTTTTTAGAGAAATCCCAAGATTTCCACCAAAGAGAGACATTGATTTCTCTATTGATTTGATTCTAGGATCTACCCTGGTGTCCAAGACACCATACAGAATGAGCACACCAGAATTGAAGGAGTTCCATATTCATCTTAAAGAATTGTTGAAGAAGAGGTATATACATCCAAGTATGTCACCTTAGGGTGCCTCGATTCTTTTTGTGAAGACGAAAGATGGAACCTTAAGGTTTTTTATTGATTTCAGACAGTTGAATAAGGCCACCATAAATAACAAGTATCATTTTCCAAGGATTGATGATTTGTTTGATCAGTTGAAAGGTGCAAGAATATTTTCCAAGATTGACTTGATATCAGACTATCATCAAGTGAGGATAAAGGAAGAATACATTATCAAGACAATATTCAAAAAAATATATGGGCATTATGAATTCACGATAGTGCCATTTGGACTACCAAATCTTTATATGCCCGATGAATGGAGTGTTTAGGGAGTACCTGGACAAGTTTGTAATTGTGTTTCTAGATGATATACTCATCTACTCTAAGTCAAAAGAGGAACACGAGCAACATTTAAGAATGGTTTTGCAAGTTTTAAGAGAGCATAAGTTGTATTCTAAGCTAAGTAAGTGCATCTTTGATCAAAGGAAGATTCACTACTTGGGGCATATAAATTTAGTAGAAGGGATAATAGTGGATCATGAGAAAATAGAGGTCATTAGAGGATGGATAGCGCCAATAAATGTGACAGAGGTCAGATCATTCATGGGTCTTGTCATTTATTACCAAAGATTCATCAAAGGGTTCTCAAGGATTTCAAGCCCAATCACTTCTTTTCAAAATAAGGGAGTGAAGTTTGAATGGACTCCCAAGTGTGAGGAGAGATTTCAACAGTTGAAAGAAATCTTGGCAAGTGCATCAATCTTGAATATTATAGATCTGAATGAAGATTTGGTTGTGTGCATTGATGCATGCATGGAAGGGATCGATGGATTCCTCAGTCAAAAAGATCATGTGGTGTGTTATGAGTTCATAAAACTAAAAGAGCATGAGAGGAATTAGGCTAGCCATGACATAGAATTAGCATCAATTGTACATGCATTAAAAATGTGAAGACATTACCTCATGGGGAGGAAATTTGAGCTAAGGACATACCACTGTGGTCTCTTTGTCTACGATTTTTCATTTGGAGCATCCATGGTATCTTATTGTTGGAGCCTAGACAATACAGGTGATTTGAGCTCTTTGTTGATGACAATTTGACATATGTCCAACCTTATTCTGCACTCCAAGTTTTCAATTCTATTATTCGGTTTCCTCAAGATTATACTTCTATTAATTTAAATTTAAATCTTACTCCCTCAGACTCTTCTCTTTTCAGAAGGGGGTTTCTTAAAGTTTTATGGTCTGTTTGTTTCAAGTCCTATCCTTCTTTCTTTGTTGGAAAATTGGGAAGTGGTATTGTTGGTGGTTCGAGACTTCATTTTTCCACTCGTCTTTTATCTTCCCTCCATGTTATCCCTGAAGTGGTAAAATTTGTGGGTGGTGGTTTATGTGGCTGTGGGTTTGACAAATATGGACCCCTCTTGGAGCGACATCAAGTGAATTCTCAAATGACATGAAGAAATGGAGGAACCTAACCATTTTGGGCTTCAACATGTTTCAAGTAAATTGGGGGAGTTGGACCAATTTGTATCCTCTCTTTCTCAATGCATAGACAATATGGAGGTGGAATGTCAACACTTAATATCTTTGGTTTTGCCTCAACACTCCCAGTGAACATCAATTAATCAAGTGTCTACAATTTATCGCCTTAGAACCTCATAATAAAAGCATAGGGGTCGTGATGCAATTCCAATGGATATCAAAGAAAATACCTCAACTCAAGGGGGAGTGCAGGAAGTTCCAAACAATGAGTCTAATCATCGTTAATGTTTTTCAAAGTTGTTTTTATGTTGGGATAGTATTTAAAATACATGTGTAATCAGAGTACATGGAATATCCTAGGAAGATCTATGTAATTTTCATCTTGATAGCAATAGGAATATGTTTTGACACTGAGCCAAATTTTGTAAATTTTGTAAATCCTTTTGAACTTGATGATTTTCTTTGGTGGAGCTCTTATGTAATATAAAGATTCATTTAAAAAAACATTAGTTTTAACTATGGGTAATTTCTTTAGTTGAAAATATTAAAATATTTAGTAAATTTTAAAATCAAAACACAAATTAGATGGTTACAAAAGTTAGAGCAAGTTCTACAATTTTAATGTAGAAAGAACTAGTAAGGATGTTGCTCTTTAAATTGGGGAAGAAATTGGTTTTTACCGGTTACAACAAGAAGCCATTACAATGATATACTCCTCAACATATCATTTGTGGAATTGAACCTGGGTGGGGAGGATTATCATCAATCCTCTCAATAACCCAAGCTAAACCCAATTGACTTAGATTTGAAAAGATTTTATATATAGAAGGGGTGACCACATATAATTTGAGTGTGAATATTTTCACACTTAATCATAATTGCTGAAATTTTTTATAGATATAAACTATGTAAATGGCCTTGAAATCTAAACACTACACCCATTATGAGAGACAAATAAATAGATTAAAATTTACGTATTAATAATAAATATAAAAACTCAAAATTTATATATTCAAAATACCAAGCAAACGTTAAACCAGACACACAAAGGTTTTTGATTATGGAAAATCTAAAAGGGAAAAATGTGAAATTGAATTTTTATAGCCGTTGGAACTGTGTATTTATACATGGTAGATATTTGGAAAAATACAAAACAATTTACGTTCATGGCTGCTTCTCTTTTTCTTTTAGTGGCCATGTTGTCTGGCTAATTTTATTCTTATTAGTTAGTATTTGATATGTTTAGTAATTACCTCTTCCATTCTTTTTGATCCGAATTATTTTTGGCACGAAATGAGAGCGGAGATATAATAAAGAAATATACAAAGATATCTCATATATTCAATAATACAACAACAATATATCAGATATGAAACCATAAACACAGAGATACAATAATACACAATTTCTATTAATGAACGAAATGCATAAAGCTGTAGAAATACAGAGTGAAAGACTCACTAGAATGGGGGTAGCTTATCTCTGAGAAGAGATGTGACTGTTACTCACATTCGCAAGAAGCTGATTGTTACAATGAGGCTCCAAAGGAATTTTTAACATAAAGAAAATCCAAAACCCTAACCCTGGAAGATGAAAAACCAATAGTTTTGTGGACCTTGTTTTGGGTAGTTTGGTGTATCAACTTCCCGGGGGCGTAACTTTGGCATACAATCTTCGTTTGGGGCGCACGATAGCTCGTTGGAAAGGTATCATCGAGAATATTAATTTTGGGGCTCAATGTGAGCCTTTGATTAACATTTAGGTTCTTTATCCCGAAAAAAAAATCATTTAGGCCCTCAAAATGGCCCCAAAAGTTTAGGAACCGAAAAACTGCTAAAAATAGTAAATTGTCAGAAGACTGTTTTGAAACAGTTGGAATAGGTGGGTGGAAACCGATATTCACCTGGATAAATCCCCCATTCTTAGGAAGCAATGGTCTCCATTGCATTGAGTTCCCCTGGGAGAGGGAAACCAGTTTGTTGAATCTGCATCTTGATAAGTTGTTTGTCTTGTTGGAGAAGTTGTGTTTCTTATCTTGTTGAAGGTTATCACGAATTTGTGGATGGAAGGGTTGGAAATTTTTTACCAATCTGGATACATGAGATGATTGTGTGTGGAAGGAATCCTTTATCTTTGCTTCAATATTTTCAACCTACTTATGTTGGGCAGAAGGTGCTTGGACTAAGGCTTAAGTGGTTGCGGTGTTCTTATGTTCACCTTTTGAACAGACTCTGAAGAAGATGAATTATGTATTATGATATACTACCTCAAGACACTATTTAGGTGGGATGGTAGTTGGAACTACCTTTGGAATCCTATAGAGATGACCCCCCAGAGTAACAATGACACTACAGGGTCGAGACTCATAAATAGCATGGCGCTTCCACATATATGATTGGCCCAACAGAACATCACATAAATCCAATGGGGAAACATCACATAATACCTCATCTTTGAAGGGTTGGATAACATATAAAAATCGACACTATTGGTTGACATGGAGGTATCGTCCCTGGCAAATCCACATAATGTTGTATGGATGCAGGTGTGGTGTTGTTGACAATCCCAAGTATTTGATGACCTCTGCTAAGATGAGGTTCTTCTAGCTTTTGATATCAACAATAAAATGGAGCAGGGTTCCCTTCACCCACATTTGTGAATGAAAAAGGAGTTCCCCCTCTTCAGGATTTGTTGGTTCTTTTGGTTTAATTTTTGTATTCGTGATAGTATTAGTGGGGTTTACATCAATGATCTGTCTTTTCCCATTATTTTCTGAATCAGATTTAGAATCAGGGTTTGGCTCCTTGTCTTTGATCTTGACCACCAATGATTGTTTTGAGTGACATTCCTCAGTGTTGTGCCAAGGTATTTTGTGGAAATCACACCACTTTATAGTGTCCTTCTTCGTCTTCCCATGACCCTTATTTTCATGTGGCTTGGGATAGTTTTCAGGAGGTTGTTTGTTAGGGTCATCTTTATCATACTTTGGTTGTTGCAGATTTGCAGACCCGAACTCCCATTTGTTCTAGTGCAAAATTTATTCTTGATTTTGAAAACATATCGATAGGAAGCTGACAATGATGAGATGTCCATAAAATCCATTTTAGTTTGGATGTATATGTGCAGATCCCCATGGTATTCCAGAACCAAATTCCGCTTAGAATATTTGATACCCAACTTGGTGTGTAAGTTATGGAAGGTATTGGTGAACTCTGACACTTCTTGGCCCTTCTCTTGATGTAGTGTGGTCCATCTCATGTACTGGTCATTATAGTTACCAACAGGGTAATATTGTTCCTTGACTGCATCCATGCATGAATCCCAAGTGGGCTCGACCCCATATATTCTAGACTCCTTTGTGGAACTTTTCTCATAGAAATTTTCCCACCAATGTTTGACATAGGGGATAGCCTTAAGGAGTGCGAAGGTGATATTTTCCCCGTCAGAGAAATTATGAACGTAGAAATAACCTTCTAGCATATTTAACCATTTTTCTAGGGCATCCACATATATCTTACCATAAAATATGGGAATATCAAAATTAACTTGTACCTTGAAAGGTGAGGTGCCTCCAAAGTGGTCACTTGATGAATATGTCCATGTTGTTATCAATAGGAATTGAAGGATGTGGGAAAAATTCTCCATCATTTCATCCCTCTGTCGCGTGAGAGATTTCTCAAGCAACAAATTGATGGAATCGTTTGCTCCATCATTTTTATTTTCTTCCACCATGGAGGGTTTCTTGGGTGTGCGATAGAGATTTTCCTCAAGAGATACAAGCTCTGGACCCAACTTGCTATACTCGAACCTCGTCAGGGACATGCATTGAAAAACGATCAAGAACAATCTACTCTGATACCATTGATCCAGATTATTTTTGGCCCAAAATGAGAGCAGAGATATAATAAATAAATGTACAGAGATATCTTAGATATCCAATAATATAAAAACAATATATCAGAGATGAAACCATAAACACAGAGATACAATAATACACAATTTCTATTAATGAGCGAAATGTACAAAACTGCAGAAATATAGAGTAAGACTCGCTAGAATAAGGGCAGCTTATCTCTGAGAAGAGATGTGATGGCTACTCACATTCGCAAGAAGATGATTGTTACAATGATGCTCCAAAGGAATTTTTAACATAAATAAAATCCAAAAACTTAGCCCTAGAAGATGAAAATCCAACAATTTTGTGGACCCCGGTTTGGGTAGTTTGGTGTATCAACTTCCTGGGGGCATAACTTTGGCATACGATCTTCGTTTGGGGTGCACTATAGCTCGTTGGAAAGGTATAGTGGAGGATATTCATTTTGGGGGATCATTCAGATCCTTTGAATATCATTGAGAGGTATGATCCCTAAAAAAAATCATTTCTTCCCTCAAAATGGCCTCAGAAGTTTAAGAATCGAAAAACTGTTAAAAATAGTAAATTGCCAAAAGGATGTTTTGAGCCAGTTGGAATAGGTGGGTGGCCATCGATATCCACATGGATCAATCCAACCTCCTTAGGAAGAAATGGTCTAATTTGGGTTGAGTTCCTGGATATTACACATTATTTTGGTCACCCCAGTGATCAACTGATGACATGTGCATAACTCACTTCCATGTTCCTTGAAAACACTAAAAGAGACTTTCTCCATGAGAAAAGTGGATTATCTTTTCTTCCTTAAAAATGATGTCAAAGAAGATTGTCGCACCCTGCTCTATACTTGGGTTGAGATGATGCTTGATTGTTGCATGATGCACCAAATATGGATTGCGGTGTCGTTGCAGGCTGCCTGTGCATAGGGTGTGACGATGCTTAAACAAGGAAAAACTAAAATTCATGAATGTTATAGAAGGGAATCTTCTATAAGATGAGGTGGCATCCGATCGATTTGGATCTTACTCGCTTCTCTAATTTAGTGGGATCATCCTAATATCCTCATACATCCCTCTTTCACCCTATATAAAGAGGGATCTCTTATGGAAAAGGCTAAGGCTTGCTTATGCATGAAGAATTATGCTATAAATTATACTAGAGATAACTTTGCTTTAGCTCTCTAAGTCAAATTGTAGATTTTATTCATCAAAGGAATTGGAGCAAAGGTGTGTGTGTTGGAGAAAAGAGCCATTGGAAGGGACCTTGCAACATCAATGCATGGGTTGTATTCTCCACTTCCATTCAATATATTGCAACAAAACATTTCTTCCCTATAAAGGTGTCTTTATTTTTATTGTGTAACTCCTTGATCTTATACATAGAATTCATTGGAATATATATATCTTTGTTATCTCTCTTTGTTGGTTTGTGCTTCTTAAACAGGTTCAACATCCTACAAATCCAAGCATGGAGCAACAAGGATGAAACTAGTGAGAATCAAGTGTCATTTAAAAGGTATGTCATTTGTCCCTCTCTAAACTAGTTTATATGACAATGAAGTCTAAGGTGAAGTTTGTATTCTCTCTTGTTTTGTTCTAGTTTCCCGTTGAAGTTAGGGAGATTAGTTTATGTCTGCACTTACAGGTTTGTCTGATAACAAAATTGGCGACCATAATTTTTCTTTTTTATTTCTTATTTTCTTTTAACCTACCTTCTTTTGATTAATTTCATTCTCTGAGTTTGTGGGTGATCCATATTGACTCCTTGGTTTTGAAAGTTCATTGAGATTTTTTTTCATTATTCCAATTTTTCTTTATATTCAGATATTGTTGCATTGTGTCCTATTTTTATCCTACAATGATTCTTCATAGTCGCACACTGTTTGTGTATACCAGGGAAACGACATCGCACTATGCCTTACTTACAGCCTGTGACGATCGTATATCGTCGCACTGTACCCTTCTGCAGCCTGTGACAATTCTTGTAGGAATTGTTGGAGTGGCAGACAATTTTCTTTTCTTTGCCCAGGTTTGTCTTTACTGCTTGGGCTGAACTTTTAGCTTTGGTGAATGATTGGTTTATATATTTTAATCCTTTGTTTGATTGAGTTTCAAGAATTGAGAGTTTGCTTCACAAGCTTTGAAAATTTTATTTTTGACTTCTTATGGCAAGGGTATAATCTCAAGACTTTGTTCCTGGGTGCTTGTTTGATAAGTTGTTCTTGATTTGTTTTGAGTTTTGGAGTAGTTTTAAGTTTTGGATTGTTGTTGAGTAAGAAACAATTTTTGTTCACATTCAACAAATAGTTTTCTTATCTTTTCATTTTTTACTTGCATTATGAGTTTGATATGGGAAATAGTGTTGAGAGTGCATTAGTCTTCTTGGACCTTTCTTTATTTTTTGGATTATGTATCTGTTTTGATTTGAAAAGGAAAGGACTAAAGTTTATTCTTATTTTTGGTAGTCTTTGTAAGAAAAAAAATTCATTCAAATATTTGTTGAAAAGAGAAAATTGGAAGATTTAGTACGTTTTGATTGTTTGGAATTCATATCATTCGAAGATTGAGAAATTGTGCTTTGTATCTTTTTTATTATGGAAAGAGAAAACTTCTCCCAATCATCATTAGAGTTCATTGAATGAAATGATTTAATTTCATCTCTGTCTGCATTTCATTGGGACAAGGTCAGATACATCATTAGTTTCATTTTCGTTTCCCTTTTGAGTAAACAACAACCTTTAAAATACAACGTAATTTTAAAATATATTAGCAACTTTTATTTTCTAGAAATTTCATATACCAACATTATCTAGGATAACGCTTTGGAATAGGTTGCAAGGCACACTCTCCAAATCATAAAAACACACAATAGTATCTTGTGATAAGGAGAGTTCAAATCCACTTGCTACATTTTGTCCTGGGAAGCCCTTCTAACACAAGGGTCAATCACGAGGTCGCATTAGGTTTGGTAGAGTTACTCACCCTACTTTTTTGGTCTTAGTGTAGAGATTGCACGTATTATTGGGGGTCACTTGAGAAGAAAATACTATGGGTACCTTCTCGAGTTTGTTTTGGGCTTAGATACCATGCCCTTGCACGTGGATCGGACTGTCGAATTCTTCCACAGGCATCATTGTCATAATTGGTAACCTTAGTGGCATATCTCTTTAGAGTCTTTACACAAGGTGACTATGGAGGGGAAATTATTTATGGTACCTGGAATCGACATTGGCCAAACTCACTTGGGATCCTTGGAGGGTATACCCACTATTATGTCTGGGAGCTTGCACCAAGGTGTAAGTCTGTTAAGTAGGTCATCAACATAACATTTCCACCCGCTTATCCCAGCCCCTTCTTGTCTTGATTTCGCAACGTTGGATTTCATCACCAACTAGTGACTTCGAAATAAGAAGGTTTGTTTGCATGTTTGATATCTAGATTTTATTAGTGAGTGTTGTTTGTTTCTCTAGTTGGCCATAGATTTCTTTCATTCTTTATTTGGTGTGGCCAAAATTGGCCCTCGTCGTTCATGTAGTATGCAAGGGTTACCTTTGGAAGAGCCAGAAGAATATGCTCCTTTTCTTCCTAACTCACCAGAGGGTTCTCCTGAAGGAGCAGTCAATAACGATGTAGCCTATGATATTATAATTTCTACTCCATTGGAGGAATCAATACTTCCTATAAATCCATTATTGAGTGTTGTACAAGATCCACTTTTTCTCTGGATAAATTCATCGGGAGACGTTGTTGCTAAATATTATACTAGAATACCTACTGGACCTCACACAGAATCTGGTGTAGATGATCCACTCTTATAGAGTGAATCATTTAGAACCTCAATTCATACTGCTGGAATTTCTAATCCTATCTCTGCCTCTTTTTGTTCTCTTTGGAGGACCTCTTTGGGAGAAGATATTTTTGAAAAACTAGGAATGATTCATCTACCCCAGAGGACCTCTAATCAACCTATGGAATCACATATGCGTGTGACTTCCACTGCTTACATTGTACCTTTAGATAATTTTATTGGAACAACCAGTAATGTTGTCATAATCTCAGACCAATTTTTGGTTGGTTCTCATACAATTCTTCCTCTCCATCTCACTAGCTCTACCATGGTCCCACAAGTTATCATATTTCTTTCAGAAGTATGATAATCACTCAAGATCCTACTAGAACACCACTGTCTCTTAGATCAAATATGTCACTTCCACCTAGGTATAATGCTTTGAATACTTCTATTTCTCATCCTACCCAGAGTCCATCCGGAGGGCCTAATATTTTTGTTCCTCCTGGGTATAATGTTGCTAGTATTTTTTTCCCTACTCCTACCCAGGTTCTCTCCGGGGGGGCTAGCATTCCTCCTCTACCTCCACCTAGAGGGTCAAATCATCTTGACCCAAGTAGCTCTAATCAATTTGGAGGCACTAGCCATTCTGTTGCTTCTGGTTTTCAAATTCCTATTGGAGGCCAACCTCAAGTTGTTGGTCATAACCCAGTGTATGGGAAATATATCCTTGGATTACAATTTCAACCTTGGAATTTTCCTTTACAAGGCAATCAACAACTACCAGGGGGGGGAAATCCTCAAGTTAATTCTTTTGTACCCCCTAATTCCAGGAAACCATATCCAGGTTCTATGAATCCTGCCTGGGGTCAAGATTTTCAGTCTAATGCTCCTCTCCAAGGAAGCATACCCAATCAACCAACTCATGTTGGCTAGTCGACTAAAAACCCTCCACCACCAAATTTGACAAGACTGTCTAACTATCTATAGACTACTTATGGTCCTATTGGTATACCTACAGGATTACCTCCTCAAAATTACCAGTTTCCTCAAGTGAATAGATATTTGTCGCTTCTTGCTACTTTGTATTTACCGGATTTATCTATGATTTTGAATGATCCTATTTTTCATTCTCCTTATTGGACGGTCATACCTACCAAGTTACAATCAGACATTCCTAAGTTTGACGGTCAATCAGGAGAAGAGCCAAATAATCATGTCATGAATTTCATATTTGGTGTTCGTCCAACTCCTTGATGGATTACTCCATTATATTACATCTTTCCTAATGACCTCTTACAGGTTCGACAACCAAATGGTATATCAAATTTCCACAAGGATTCTTCAATGACTTAAACACCTTAGCTATGGATTTCTTAACGCATTACCAGTTACCAATACGATACGAGAAAGGGACTGAAATTTTGAGTTCAGTTAAACAATCCTCATCTACTCACATTTCCAATCATATTCACGAGTGGAGGAGGAGAAGACACTTAATCAAAGTTCCCCCTCCTGATAAACTGTTGGCTTAGTGGTTTACTAAGTCACTAATTGGTCCTATAGCCCGTGATGTTTCCATGGGTGGTGTCATCATTGAAGAGCAGGAAATTATTCATTCTCAATACTTGGATCTCATTTATTCACAAACGAGGACTCTATATGACTTGATCCCTGATTCTCCTTGTCCGTTTACAAATCCAACCCCAACACCTCCAGTAGCTTGTCATTTTGTTGATGGCGTGATTGGCACTTTTCATGTTGAGACTCATTCTAAAAAAGCCATTCATTCCACTCCCAAATCTACTACTACTAATGTACAAAATGCTCCTCTTCCAACTCCTTCTCCCAGTAAAACCTTTGAGGTTAATTCAGTTCAATCTACACCTACCGGTAAAAATCAAAATAAAAAGAAAGGGAAGGGTAAGAATAAGAAGGACAAAAATAATAATCAACAATCCGATAAATACAAGACTCGGTCTGCTAATGACAAAGAAAAGAGAAAACCCTTGTTATCCTTGTCTTATCTGTGGTGGACATCATTATATGAAAAATTGTCCATGATGTGCTAAGGTTACTAAATTCCTGCAAGGGACAGAGACACCTCCTACACCCATCATTTTGTCAAAACCTTTTCCTTCTCAGCAGGAGGCCCAATTGGTCATTCATGACCAACCTTCTCCTTCTACCACATCTTATGTACTTATGTGTACTGGTGACTCCAAGAAGAACGAAGTTGCAGTTGCTACTCCAACCAAAGATTATTCTCCTTTGAAAGAGAAAGTTGATGATTCACCATCTCTGTTGGTTCAAGCTCCTCCATTGACTTCACCTCCCAATGGTCCTCTTCATCTCGAACGATTGAGTCTAGATACATTTCTTCATCCTTATCCTAAGGGTGTTGTTCGTAAGTCGTCATTTAATCCTCACACATGTGTTGCTCAAAAGTACAGTATTGTAGAAGATCTTGAGCAGGCACCTTCTGTGATGTTGGCTCTCAAAGTCCTTCAAATTTTTCCTACACAACAAAAGGCATTTTTAAAGGCTACTGGTGGAATTGATCCTAACTATACAAAATTGATAATATTTGACTTGGAAGATCATATTCCAAGGCTTTCTCCTCAATTGGATTTTCAAATACAAATTATTGTGGAAAATAAGAATATTTGTCGAACTGTTATTGATGAGGGAGCCTCGACTTGCGTCATGTCCTTCACTTGTTTGAAATCCATTGGCTCTCCTACCCTTACCAGGTCACACAATAATCTAAAATATTTTAATGGTATAGGGTTTAAACCTTATGGTGTTCTTCCTTCATTGTCTATTACTGTTACAGGTGAATCCTCCTACGAACAAGCGGATTCCCTCTTAGTCTCTAGACTCCTAAGGACAAGATAGAAAAGTGCTTAACATGGACACTGACATCCTTTTAGATCTAATCAAGATAATATACGAAGAAGAAGAATAAAGATATGTACCTTATTAACGACGTTTGCCCTTGCAAAGTCCAAGCTGAGCTTTGATCTTGAGCTCCCTGATAGGTCCTGTAGAACAAACAAAGATACAATGGACTTCCTATTCTACTGATATTAGCTCAAATATAGATCTACCTACTGAAGACAAACTCATGTGGAACAAACATAAGTTTGAAAGAAACAGGCCAAGCATTGATTATTAATGAGAACAAGTAAAGGTACTTACAATCCTTTGATGAAGGTGCAACGAATTCTTCCAGTTCTCCTTGTCCAACCCTTTTTCTCAAGTAATCTACACTGATTGTTTTGATGACATCTCACTTATGAGATCATAAGTTTCACATCTCCAATCTTTTCTGTTCATACCACTTATAGGATCATAAGTTTGGTATCAATCTCTAGTCTCTACCTCCCTTTCACCATGAGAATGCCTCCTTATATAACCTTGGAGAGGCCCAACCACTTGAGAGATATTTGGGATAAGTTGAGGATTCTTATCCTTTAGTTGAGTATCTTCCCTAAGATAATTCCTTGACCTTCTATTCGAATCCAACCACCTTCGGAAATTGAGGGGATTCTTCCCTGTTTTATCTCAACAAACCAAAAATTCGCTCAGAAAAGGTAGTGCTCCCCCAAAAGGGTACACAAAGAATTTTAACAGTCCCCCAAAGAGGCCTAAGGAGCGCTCACACTCCCTGACAATGGGTAGGGGAGCGATTCCCTCCAAAACCCATTTTTGAGTGGTTTTTCCAGTGACAAAAGGCTTGTACTCCTTGTCAACTAATTTCTCTTCTTCAAAACTAGTCTTTGAGGTGTCTTAAGTGTACTTATGATTTCATTAGAGGCACGACATAGGAAAGATGGTAGTATTAAGTTTGTGACACTTGCGACACTTGTGTTCAAGATGCAACACTTGCGGACAAGATGTGACACTTACAACTCTTGTAATGATGACACTTGCGACATTATTGAAGTGAGTAATTTTGATGTGTAATAGATTGCCCCCCAAAGTGTGAAGTTAGAAGACGATGATGACTGAAGTACTTTGTAGACTTTTTCAAGCAAGAGTATAGACGCAGAGAGGCTGGAAAAAGCTGCACACAACCATCAAACAAATATTATGACATGTTTCAAACCCAAGGCAAGCATACATATGCTTGAGTGATAAAGACGTTTTAGGTATGGCCACCATAAAATACATTTCATGTCCATAATTATATTGATAAAAAGTATAGCCACTGAAGATACAATGTGGATATATACTCCTATGACCTGAACTGATCATAGCCATGAAGAATACACAGTGGATCTACGAGATGACAAGACATAGCCACGACCAATACAAAGTGGATCTATGTAACAGTATATGTGTCATAGTTCAAGAGAAGTCCTTCGCAACCAGGGAAAAGTAAACATAAGAGTGACAAATCAACCCAGGGTCTTCTTACCGATCCCGATGTAGTACAAATCTAACCATGTGAATAGATGTCCTGATTTTGAGCATGGTAGAAACGACTTGATTACTGGTCAACGATGTAAATTGTTAACAAGCATGAGGGATATCACCATTGATGTCAATGATTCCCAAGGTACTCTAGTGAATTCCAACGAATGTGAATAGATGAGATGAAGTCGAACATCCATGGATTCATCCGATAAAAGGTCAATGATGTAAACCCACTGTCGGACGTGAGGAGGCTTGCCATTGAGGCATGCAGGTCCCAAGGTACTAACTGGTTTCTAAGTCTAGTTCCTGGATAATGTGTTGAAGTCGACAGGAATAGAATCGTCGAAGGAGGGCCTTGATGTATTCCCCATCAATGACACGAAACTGACACAGAGATGTAATTAGTAGATCAAATGAACATGGACTAACATGGGTATTGAAACAAGATATTTGTGATGGCTGACTCTCGAGGTAGATACTTCCCTTGAACAATGAGGAACAACAAAAGAAACATGACATGGACCAAAATTTGATGATGCAGTGAATGCTTTGAATTTCGTCAGGTTACCCAAAGGAGTAAAATAAACTCAGAGGATTGGCTCAGTGAAGAGGTTCAACAGATTCAAATGCGTGAAAAGACAAAGTGTCATGTTCAAGGATGACCTTAAGAGTTGTTGGTAGTGTTCTCAAAACTGCTTGGCTTGCTTCCTTCATTTTTTCCCCCATCCAGATAGATGAGTACCTCTTTTTAATTTAATGAGCTCGAGGAGGGTAACACATGATCGATATGACTCATCTTCGGTAAGTGCCTCTTCCTTTTTTTAATGAACTGGAAGTAAGAGTTCGGTCTCATATGATCCCTTCAATGTATGACTGTTTAATGATTCCAGAGAAGGTAAACTTGGTGGTTTTTCATATTTAGAGAGTCTGAAAACAACTTAAAGATGACTCCAATGTTGTCCTTTTTCGTAATGTTAGTCTCGCGAGGCCGAAAAAGAGATAAATTATCACTCAAAAGATTCCCTTTCAAACCTTTTAACAAGTGGGAAAGGAAGCAAGATCACTCAACAATATTTTCATGTTTAGAGAGTATGAAAAGAGTTTAAAGAAGACTCCAAGGGGTTCCTTTTTCATATATCCATGTGAGTCTGAAAAAGTGATAAAAGTCTACTCGGTTACATTCTCATGTTTTTTCGAGCATGAGGAAGAATAAAGACTAAGATCGGTATACCCCCATCTTGAAAGCTAGTGGCTTAACTCCAGAATGATCATCAAAGGCTGGAGACATGCCCTCCAAGATTCAATTCATTCACTGACTTTAAGGTTGTCACCAATTTCTCTACTAGATGGAGAAAAAAGGATAAGAGTGGATGAAAAGAAGGTTCAAGAGAGGTGACTATTTCATTTTTTAATGAGCTTGACACAGGAAAAGAACTATGCTCAGGGTTCTGAGTTCAATCCCCAGATTGTTGTTTCATTTTTTAACGAGCTTGCTACAGAGAGGAAAACTGTGCTCATAGCTTCTGTTTCATTTTTTAACGAGCTTTCTACAAAGAAGAGAAATTGTGCTCATGACCATTATTTCATTTTTTAACGAGCTTGTTACAGAGAAGAGAAACTATGCTCATGACCTCTGTTTCATTTTTTAACGAGCTTGCTACAGAGAAGAGAAATTGTGCTCGTGGACTCCTTGATCATGACTTCCAAGAGAATAACACTCTGAAAGGAAACCACGTCAAGGGACAAAACTTGATCATGGATTATAAGAGATCTTCGCTGGATGGAAGAAAAACACTCTAGAAGGAACACATGTCGAGGGTCACGACAGGGGTAAGGAGATTAGGCTCCAATAACCATATCAAAGAGAACACCATGTCAACTACCAGATCCAAATAATCGGAAGTTGAAGTCATGGGAGACAATGGAAAATCAACATTAGGAGGGAAGATAGAGTGTATATTTTCCCGGAATTCTTCACGAGGGGGAAGAAAAGAGGATAGATGATGGTTATCATCCCAAGGTGGGTCGTCAATGCTCATCATTTCCATAATAGATTCATCAGAAAGAAAAATTGGGGAAATGTAGTCGAATGAAGATGACAAGGAATTTAATCGTGATGGCATCGATTAACTGTCAGGTGGATGTTGGTCATCCGAGGAGGGAGAAGCGGATTGGATAGCAATGTATGATGTTTCAGCTGGACTAAGTGGCATGGTGTCACCTAGTGCATCGATTTCCAAGGGACTAGGTACAATCCAAGGGTTAGATGATTCCAAAGATTGATAAGTCGTGGTCGAAATCATATCGATGGTGGCAATATGATGTGTAGTCGGTGGATGTGGTGTAGGGAAGGTACTCATAAGGCTAGAATATTTCAACAAGACAACACCAATGCTTTCATACGTGATCTTGTGATCTCCCAAGAATGGAATATTGTTGGTAGTGGGAGCATGAGCATCGAGTGTACAAAATTCTAACTGATCGACAGTGACAATGTTTCCCTGATGAGGGAATTGTACACCTCGAAACACCGACGAGGAAACAATAGTCATAGCATAAAACCAACTTCTTCCAAGTAATAAGTTGTAATAAACGGGAGCATCGACCACCTCAACATCAACAGTGACGGTTTTTCCTCCCAACTGGATGGGCATGGACTGTAAAAGCCCATGCGGATGAAAACCTCGCCCATCGAATGCGCGTAACATCATTGGGGATTTGTTAAGTGCAGGTGATTTTAAACTTTTCCAACATGCTAAAGACATGACACAAGTAGAAGCTCCCTAATCCAAGATGGTTCGATGAATTTTTTGATTGTGAACAACAACATCAATTTGGAAAGCAAATTGGTGGGAGAGTCGAGATGTATAATTGTCTAGGTTAAACCTGATATGGTTGGATGACTCAGGATCAATAGCGCCAATAGAATCCAAGAGCATTCTACGTTGACTAGGGCAGTGTTGTAGAACTTCTAACGCAGACATAACACATGGTGCTTGAGCCAAATCTTCAACAATGTTGTAGTTCTACGCGACACGTGAACTAGGATTAAAGGTAGATTTATGAATAGTTCTCTTAGGAGGGCATAAGATAGAGTCGAACGAAGGTTTCTCAATCTGAAGTGATCCAGATAGAGGACTAACAGAGGACAGTGATGGATCTCGTAAAGTATATGTACCATTAGTGACTTTTCCTTTGTCAGGTTTAACCAATGTGTCGTATGTCTTAGAGGGAGTAGTCAAATTAATCCCATTAAAAATATAAATATGGGCACTTGTTGAGGCCTCATCATGAGGATGGCTAGAACTTCCCCCGTGAGAGGGGGTTTGAGCAACCATGGATTGTTGTTGTGGAAAAGGCTGAGTAAGCACAACAAGTTGTGAACTTTCTTGGAAACGTTTGGCCACTTCATCACGATGTGGGCAGTCTCGAGTGTAGTGATCATCACCACAAATGATACATGGGAATTTCAATTTCCATTGTAGTTGTTTTTCGGTAGCAGGTGTTTGAGATTGATTTTTTTGGTTGTTCATTGTTATTAGTATTTTTTGATTTATTTATTTATTTATTTATTTCCTTATTCTTACCTCCAGATTGTTGTGAAGGGGTAGATTGAACTGCATTCACCTCAGAAATCATAGTTTGGGGGGAGGTAGAGGAGAGTGTGGTCGACTATGAAGTAGTTTGAGTTTTGATAGAACTGATAACACCGTTCACATGAGATGAGGATGATGGCTTCGATGGATCAGCATTAGCTCGAGCAACATTCAAAAGAAACTCATATAAAGTACCAGATTGTGAATAAACCAAATCTAAGTACTGAGCCTGAGCAATGGTTTCTTCATCGGTGACTGCGCCACCCATACCGACATCACGAGAGATCGAGAGTAAAAGTGATTTAGTAAACCACTATGCCAATAATAGGTCAGGAATGATTGCTTTGATCATCCTTCATCGTTGTCTCCACTCATGAATATGGTCAGAGATATGCACAAAGTCAGTTTGACGAAGGGAGGTCAAGAGTTCAGTACCCATCTTGTAGAGAATAGGTAGTTGAAAGTGCATGAGGAAAGACATGGAAAGGGAGTTGAAATCATGAAAAGAAGCACGTGGTAGTTCAATATACCACTTTGTTGCAGAGCCCGTAAGTGTTCTCTAGAAAAGACACAAACGTATAGAATCATCCATGAGGGATTTTGATGAACACCACAAATGGAAAGTCATCACATGGTTATTTGGATCTTCTCCAGATTTTCTGTCAAATTTTAGGATATCAAAAGGAAGTTTAGTTTGAATAACTGGCCAAACCAGGGAATGAAAAATAGGATCATTGGTTAACCAAGACAAGTCTAGGAGATATAGAGTCGCAAGGAAAGGTAGTTGTCGGTTAACTTGCGGATGATACTGGTGTGACATAGGAACACTAGTAGGACCATAGATTGGGTTAGGTGGATAATTGTAACTAGTAGGCCCTCCTACATATGGTTGTTGTTGACCAGGATAAGAAGGATTCGATGATGGTTAAGAAACAGTTGCATAACCCGGTGGGTTTTGAGCATTATAAGCCAGGTTATTTGCTTGCCCATAAAGAGGATAAACATTTTTCCCTTGAGGAGGGTAAGAATTAGATCCCAGAGGTGGATACACATTAGGCCCATGGGGAGGATAAACATTAGACCCTTGGGAAGGATAAGGTTGTTGTCCTTGAGGACTTCAGGTGGTGTTTGGGATGCCGCCTAGATAAGTTTGTCCATAAGATGGTTCGGAAGGAACAAGATTTGATACTCCTCGTTGTGGGTTATGATATGGGTGCCCCCCAACATGGGGTTGGGTATATGTGCCCCCCGAGGATACTCCCCAGGATTGTGAAGTGTTTCCAGCAAACAAGGTTTCCCTCTTTCCAGTGGTGGATTAACGACCGGGGTATGACTGGCAAAGGGCGATTTCCCTCTAGGAGGAACATGAAAAGGGGTTTGTCCCCTAGTAGGGGTAGGCCTTCCATAGAACGATTGCATTCTAGTAGGGATAGGTCCACTAGATGGTGGTGTCCCTCGAGTGGGTTGTATTTGGCTGGCAAGGGTCTGCATTCTCTGGTGCAAAGATGTCCCAGCAATATCATACGAAACATGTGGAGTTGTAGAGTTAAAGTTTGTAAAAGTAGGGGTAGGGATCGAAGTGCCTTGGGAATGAGTAGAGGTGATGAGTCCAGCATTAGGATGGATTGGTGCTGACATAACAGTAGGGTTAATGACCTGATCGATGGGGTGATTCATAGTTTGACTGAATGGTCCCATTTCAACAGGAGGGTCATGAGGATGAAAGGTTTGTCGAATGGATTCAAAATGATCATAGATATTGCGTCCTGATGAAGTCCTCCATACAGAACGAGCATGTGTGGGATTTGTATCTACTACAGTGGTAGGAAAAATAGGAGTCCTATACTCATCACCAAAGATTGGTTATGTGGATCCCATATATGTTTCGATAAAATCTCTCTCAAGTAACTGTAGGACCTCTTCGTCTATGACATTCCCAGGGGAGTCTAAACGAAGAAAAAGTGGTTCGAGAGGGGTTACCGACACAGATGTAGTGTGAGGAGTGGGATTCTCAACTGTAACCAAAGCACCTTCTTGATTGTCTAACGGAGGAGTAACAACACTCCTAGTGTCAGATTGATTTTCTACCTCTCCATGGTAGTTGTCTTCTGGAGGATTAGGAGGTAAGAGTTGGTAGCCTTCCGGAGGCATCCCTTGCATCCTACACGATCGACGAAGACATTTATCATCTACAGGCTCAATTTTGGAGGATAACAGTACACGCTGAAAATCTATGGCCAACTAACGAAAAGAAGCAACATATGCTAATAAAGTCTAGGAATCAAAACAAAGAAAACAAAACTTCTCTTGATGATCGTACTAGTTGGTGATGAAATCCAACGTCGCGTGATCAAGTCAAGAAGGGGATAGGATATGGTGGAACAGATACAATGGCTACCTACTTAACATACTTTCACCTTGGTGCAAGCTTCCACGCAGTAATTATGGATTTACCCTCCAAGGATCCTGAGTGAGTTTGACCAATGTCTGTTCCAAGTACAGTGAGACTTCCCTTCATCATCACCTCATGTAAGTGCCTAAATATTATGGCAACTAAGGACACCAACTCACAGTCAACCCCTGGGCAGGTACAATCGACAGTCTGATCTGAACGTATGGACAGGATAGCAAGTCCAAAATCAACTCGAGAGGTTCCCACACATAATCATGGGTATACCCTCAAGTGACCCCCAATATACGATCTGACCACTACAAACAGTTGAACCACGGAGGGATAATCCCTGTAATTCTCCCAAATGCGACCTCGTGTGTAACCCCTGTGCGAGAGGGGGATCCCAAAAAGCCTAGACAAAAATTGGATTTGACTCTCCCTATCTCAGGATGCTAATGTTTGTTTTGAAAACTTTGGAGAGTTGTACTCACAGCCTAATCCAATGTGCTAATTCTAGTCTAATGTTCGTGGAAGATCCTAAAAACAAAAATGTTCTAGATAAATTTTAATTAGCGATAATTTTACAACTATTCTTTACTCAAGGGTGTATGAAAGTGAAACTGATGTTATGATGACTCAATTCCCAAAAATTCATAAAATATGATAAGCAATCGTTTCTTTCAATGAATTCCTATTTAAGGAAAGGAGAAAAATTTGTTTTCACTATCAAACACTGAGATGAAACATCCTCATACAATTGTTTCTCAATCAAATCCAATGTAATGCTAAAAAATCTCAAAAATGCCTTCTAATATCCAAACCAATCACTAAAATATATCATTTTTTTGATATGTGAATGATAATCAGATGTAAGACTTCTAATGTCAATCATACTTTAGCGTTAAACAATCAGAAGAAAACCTCACACAAGCAAAAATACACTCTCGTCGTGAATGAACAAGAAAGACAAAGATAACCAAATTTGAAAACAAGAACCAAAAACCTCAAACAAAAGAGAAATGCTAGAAAAATGACCTCAAAGATCAAATGGAAAGGTTCACATACCTTTGGATTTCCTCACAAAAGATTTCACTCGGTCATATAAATGAGGAGAAAACAACAAGTTAACTCTAGATTAGCAGGGACAAAGAGTGACTTCAATGCAAGGAAACAAAATGTCAATTTTCCAAACAAAAGAGATCAATTCATAGAAAACAAGGTGTTGAAGGCCAATACCAAGATGTACTAAGAGTATGAGACTCTGAGCAAGTGCAAAAAACAAAAAACTGAACTCAGAAATTGAAAACCTAGAGGATTTTTCACAGAAAAGGGGGTAGAGCTCTAGTGTAAGGGGCACCAGAGCATTCCAACGCTCTGTGCAAGACCACCAGGGAGTATTAACGCTCTGATAGTAAGGGCAGGGGAGCGCTCTGCTTCAAAAGTTAAGAAAAATGCCCAGAAACTCAAAAAATCAAGCAAACTCAATCAATCAGGGTGATCATGATGAAATAAAGAGGCAATCAAACAAATCTAAGAATCAAAGACAGTATGGAGAAGGTCAAGAAAAGGGAAAAGGACCAAAACAAGATCTGGTAATGGAAACAAAAATCAGAGCTCCTCCCCAGTAGAGTCGCCAATTTCTATTACAGGTGAATCCTCCTGTGGACAAGCAGATTCCCTCTTGGTCTCTAGACTACTAAGGCCAAGATAGAAAAGTGCTTAACATGGACACTAACATCCTTTTAGATATAATCAAGCTAATATACAAAGAAGAAGAAGAAATATATATACCTTATTAACGACGTTTTTCCTTGCAAAGTCCAGGCTGAGCTTCGATCCTAAGCTCCCTGATAGGTCCTATAGAACAAACAAAGATACAATGGACTTCCTATTCTACTGAGATTAGCTCAAATATATATGTACCTAGTGAAGACAAACTCATGTGGAACAAACATAAGTTTGAAAGAAACAAGCCAAGCATTGATTATTAATGAGAACAAGTAAAGGTACTTACAATCCTTTGATTAAGGTGCAACAACTTCTTCCAGTTATCCTTGTCCAACCCCTTTGCTCAAGTAATATACATGGATTACTTTGATGACATCTCACTTATGAGATCATAAGTTTCACATCTCCAATATTTTTTTTTCATACCACTTATAGGATCATAAGTTTGGTATCAATCTCTAGTCTCTACCTCCTATTCACCATGAGAAGGCCTCCTTATATAACCTTGGAGAGGCCCAACCACTTGAGAGATATTTGGGATAAGTTGAGGATTCTTCTCCTTCAGTTGAGGATCTTCCCTAAGATCATGCCTTGACCTTCTATTCGAATCCAACCACCTTCAGAAATTGAGGGGATTCTTCCCTGGTTTAACTCAACAAACCAAAAATTCGCTTAGAAAAGGTAGCACTCCCCCAAAAGGGTACACAGAGCATTTGAACGCTCCCCCAAAGAGGCCCAGGGAGTGTTGGCAATCCTTGACAGTGGGTAGGGGAGCACTACCCTCCAAAATCCTTTTTGAGTGGTTTTTCTAGTGGCAAAAGCCTTGTATTCCTTGTCAACTGATTTCTCTTCTTCAAAACTAGTCTTTGAGGTGTCTTAAGTGTCCTTATGATGTCGTTAGAGGCATGACATAGGCAATATGGCAGTATGATGTTTGTGACACTTGCAACACTTGTGTTCAAGATGTGACACTTGCGGACAAGATGCAACACTTACAACACTTGTAATGACAACACTTGCGACACTATTGAAGTGAGTAATTTTGATGTGTAACAATTACATTAGAAGGTAAAGCAGTTACTTTTGAGGTTGAGCTGTTTGTTACACCTCTCTATTACAACCTTCTACTAGGCTGTAGTTGGATTGATTCCGTGCATGCATTTGTTTCTACTCTTTTTCATGTGATATGATTCCCTCACCAAGGAAAAGTTGTTACAGTCGATCAACTCGCCTTCTTTAATTCTGATTCATGTACTAGTAACGTAACTTTCATTGTGAAAACATCTCCTGGTTATGAGAATGTCAGTGTGGGTCTTCTAAAGGATTCGTCATTAATGGGTACATTCCCCATTCCACCACCTGATATTCCTCCTCCTTTTATCATTTCGATTAGCATGATATCAACCATTATTGGTGAAATCGCTGAGTCTTATGACCTTTGGATAGTACCTAGCTCTTACAATTGTCTTTGTTATGGAGACCGAATTCCTTTGAGTTCAGTGGAATTGTCTTATCAAGCTATTCAATCAGAAAATCATTCTCATGATTCTCTCTTAGACATGTCTCCAGATCCATTTCACGTGGTATTTCACACTAATGAGATGATCATGAAAGTCATGTCTATGGAAGATACTCTATGGGACAATGGGCATCATCGTTCTATTATCTTCCTGGAACCCGAGACCATAGAGAGTTATCAACGGATTTTGAATTTGTCTACTATTGTTACTATTTCCCCTGTTCCTGAACAAACACACGATGTTTTGTATGAAGGGAACTTGGGTAAAATTTCACCCACCATTCCTATAGATATTTCAATTAAACCCAGAATTATGGAAAATGTTCATATCGGTGCCTCATGTTCTATTGATGATATCCAATTTTACAAATCTCTTTTCCAAGAATTCTGTGACATTTTTTCTTGGGGTTACGAAGAGATTCCTGGAATTGATCCAAATATTGTTGTACATGAAATTAAGACTTACTCGGATGCTAAACTCATTTGACAGAGACTTCGCCCAGTACATCCACCCAAAGTTGTTGTTATTAAACTCGAAGTTGAAAAACTTCTTAAATTCAGTTTCGTCTATCCTGTGGCTTTGACTGATTGGGTGTCCAATCTTGTTCTGGTTATGAAGAAACAAGGCATGATCCATGTCTATGTATATTATAGGGATATCAACAAGGCTTGTCCCAAAGATAATTATCCAACCCCTTTCATTGACCAGATCGTTGATGACTATGCCGGGAGTGAAATCTTCTCTTTGATGGATGGTTTCTCTGGCTATAATCAAATCAATATTTTACCTGCGGATCAACATAAGACTGCTTTTATTTTCCCTTGGGGAACCATTGCATACCGGAAACTACCTTTTGGTATCAAGAATGACGGTACGACTTTTCAACGCGCTATGTCTTATGTTTTTCATGATATTAAGCACATTGTACAACCTTACCTAGATGATTTACTGGCACATTCCATGCATCGTCAAGATCACCCGACACATTTACGGGCCATTTTCCTATGTTTTCGCTATTATCGCATATGATTGAATCTGCATAAATGCATTTTTTGTGTGGAGTTCAGATGACTTCTTGGTTTTATCATGTCTACACATGGGATTAGGGTGGACCCTCTGAAGGTTGAATCTATTCTCAATTTGAATCCTCCTTCTACACTACGCCAGCTCTAAAGTTTGCAAGGGAAGGAATTTTTTTTACGTCGATTCATCCCCAATTATGTTGAATTAACGAAAGGTTTTACTTGACTTCTTAAGAAGGGTCATGATTTTGTATGGGACATCATTGCCAACAAATCCTTTTAAGCTTTGAAACTTGCCTTAACCCATACACCAGTCTTATTTCCTCCTGACTATATTTGAGATTATTTCTTATACTTAGTTGCTTTGAACTCCACCATAGCTATGGTTCTAGTTGAAGAGGATGATTCACATGATGAATATTTTATCTACTATTTGAGTCAGAGTCTCACAACCACCGAAAACAAATGTATGCATGTGGAGAAACTGGCCTTGGATGTTGTTCAATATGTACAATGTTTTCATCATTACATCTTATTGCGCAAAACCACAGTCATTTTCAATTGCAACCCCATGCAACACATCCTTACTCAAAAATTGTTGGGGGGGGATACTCCAAATGGATAATTATTCTCTAGGATTTTGATTTGGATTTTGAGCGAGCCAAGTCAAAGAAATCTTTGGTTTTTTTCAAGTTGATATGTGACCTTCCCTCTACTGAGACAAAAAATGTGGCAGAAGATTCTTTTCCTGATGAGTCTCTCTTTTTAATCAGTTCTGACGACATATGGTATGGAGACATCATCATTTATCTCCAAACCAGAACTTTTCGGATGAATTTTTCTAGTGTAGATCGTCATCATATTTGGTATCAATCCTGTCAATACATTATCCTTGGTGATACCCTTTACCACCATGGTATTGATTCCATATTTCGATGATGTCTAACCTATGATGAAGCTGAGCAATATTTGAATGACTGTCATTCTGGAGCATGTGGCGGTCATATGTCTGGGTATTCCATTGCCCAAAATATATTACGAGTTGTTTACTCCTGGCCTTCGTTGTTTAAGGATTGCATTACTTCCATTCAAAAATTCCATGCTTGCCAAACGTATAACAATAAAATTTGTTCTCACCCTGCTCCTCTTTACCTTGTAGTTTTCATTGGTTCATTCACTAAATGGGGCATTGAATTCATGACATGTAACCCTCACTTGGTCGGGGGGAATGGATACATTATTGTAGTCGTGGATTATTTCACTAAATGGGCTGAGGCGATGCCTACATTTGATAATACCGGGAAAACTGCAACATTATTCATATTCAATCATATCATTACTAGATTTGGTGTCCCTCAAGCCATCGTCACTAACCATGGCAGTCATTTTCACAATTTCATGATGTCTGAACTTACCGAGAAGTCGGGTATTCGACATGAAAACTCAACACCTTACTATCCACAGACCAATGGCCAGGTTGAAACAATAAACAAATTTCTCACTACTATGCTTTGACGAATGGTAGGAATTCACAAGTCAAGCTGGCACACGATGTTCTTCTCAACATTATGGGCCTATCGGTCATCCATTAAATATGCCACATGGTTCACACCTTTCTAGTTAGTATATGGTATCGAAGTTAATATGTCGATTGAATGTGAAATCCCATGTTTGAAACTCGTTGTCGAACTTCTCCCTAACACCTCAGCTGAAGAGGATCATCTCTTGTATTTGATGCAATTAGACGAGACTCGTCGTGATGTTGCCTTAGTCATTGAAACTCAGAAGAAGCATTTCAAAGCTCAATATGACAAGCATGTCAAACCACGTGTTTTTTCTGAGGGTGATTTGATTCTCCTTTATGAACATGATTGTGACTTATTAGGGGTCGAAAAATTTGATCCCATGGGGCATGGCCCTTATATCGTGAAGCGAGTATTGGAGAAAGGGGATTATGAGTTGGTAGATTAGGATGGAATTGCTTTGAGTGAACCCAGAAATGGGGTTTACTTAAAGAAGTAATATGCTTAAACTATTTTTGCATGAGTGCTTTGTATTTTTAGTGCATCCTACTCTGGTGTGTTTTTTTCATTTTTTGTTCTGCCTTTTAGTTTCTTACATTGGACTTGGTTTCCAGATGTTGGTGTCTTCGCTACCCTATATTGGCTTTGTTGATGGTGCTAGTCACAGTACTCAAAATCTAGAATTTGTTGCGTGGGAAATCTATGCACCTATGGATGAATTGATCAGTCTATACGATGTTTTCCTTGGTCGTGCAACTAATAATATCATGAAATACAATGTAGTTATCAAGTTATTAACTGACACCATTTCATTTGACATCCATCATCTTATTGTACGACTTGATTCACAGTTAGTAGTGTTGCAATTGAGTAACGTTTATTCCATATGAAGTCCTACATTGTTACGAGTATAATTAAGAATTCGCCTCTTGGAAAGACATTTTGATTATATTGAGTATCAACATATTCCTAGATGTCTAAACACATTGACATATGCATTGGCTAATTATGTTTTATACAGACATTTGCGCCATTTATAAATCCAAACACATATTTAAAAAAGAAGAAGAAAAGTAAGTCGGTAGGAACTTTATATTAATACGTCAATAGTTATAAAAAGTGTTTGTCTGAAGACCAAAATGTCAAAATAGTGAATCTCATGTCTTCATTACATAAGCATCATGGATGTTGCTCATTGTAAAAATGACTGCCTGTGGCACTCTATGGAGCAGTCGACCAATAGATGTTGATACACCAACTGTATGGCATTGGTAGCGCCAAGGAAGTTCGTCCACCATGGTATCAAGGATGTTCATGGTTAATCCCTCTAGGTTTTGCTTGATCTCCTCAAGATCCATAGAAGCCACTCCTCGACTCACCATAGTGCCTATCTCTCCTCACCTCTGAATGGGAGATGATCCTGGAGGACGATAAGGTGCCACATCTGCATTATTGAGAGCACTTGATTAGTCTCGGATAAATAACAAAAACATTTTATAATTAAAATATCAAAAAAATCATATAATGAAAAAATTCTTCTTACCGGTGTCTCCCCACTGAGATCCCTCAGGTAGAGCTAAGTTAGGATCCCCACAAAATTCTGTCTCGGCGTAAGCATAGTCCTCCACCATGATTAGTTGATTTCTCAGCCACTGGAATAAAACCTCGTCATATTTGACGATAGGCATGCCACCATGATGAGCCATCAAATCCACCCATCTATTCATTCATGGATATTGTGGAGCAAGTATACCCCACTCTACCTGTATACATAAGACCAGAACCCTCTCCAAGAGGAAGGATACTAAAATGGATCCATAACCAAATTGTTTCAACTGACCATTCTGACACTTTTTCAGTTTCTTTTTCATGTTCTTCAAGAGACCCTCGCACCAGTTAAAGACTTGGGGCTTCATACACTCTATGGCGTACTAAAAGTGGCTTTGCAAAGCCATGTGGGGAGCTGCACTCCCTGCCATCTGTGTGATAGTATAAAGGATGGTTTTCAATGGTAAATATTGAACATCCCTAATGGAAACCTTGCCACTATGTTTTTCCATACCTGGCATATAGTGGTGTGCAACATAGTAGTCCATGCGTTCTCCTCCACCCCTGCTTCCTGATAGTGATACCTGAGAGCCTCAGCAAAATAAACCCATTTGAAATTAAATATCGCCTATCTCTAAGGCGAGTGTATGCACACCCACATGAAAGGATTGTTCATTTACATCCCACATGTGGACTAGATACGCCAGTAATCTCGGTTGGGCTCTCATGCACTGAATTTTGAAGAATTTGAGTAAACCAAACTCCTAGAGTGCCATCAGTGTGCCCGGGTCATTCCCGGAAAAGTAGTATTCTTCCTCATGCTCATGTACCCTCCAGTCGATCATTTTGACTGAGGAAAACCTGCCAAGTAACATCAAAAGATGATTAGATTCATAAAAAATCAATTCTTAGAAGTTTTCCTAACTCATTTTTTCTTTTCAAAAATTGAGTTGTGGTCATCGTAGGGCCTTGCTTTTATACAAAGCGACGTCATCGAACCCTATATTTGTGTCCCCTGTGGTGATTTGATATCGTCGTAGTTCACGATACTGTGAGCCTACGACAACCTCAAAGCACAGTGACCTCCAAAAAATCGACCTTAACTCAAAATTAAGACATTAAAAATGAAATTTTAAACCATGAAAAGAGAAAGGGGCAAGAGATTACCATTTTGACGGAAGCGGTTTGTGAAATGGTCCATCGGGTGCTCCAAAATCAACTCTTGAAATTTGGAAGAAAACAAGGGTTTTGGGCATTATTTGGGTGAAATTGCAAAATGAAATGGTAAATTGGTTATCTTGACCTACTTTATTATTTTTTACCATATTTTATTGCAAATTAAATTATTTTTTGAATATTTTGCCTATGTCCTAGGTCTAACCAACTTTGCAAAGTGTTTTCTATTACAGATTGAAAGATCTAAGGATGGGATGTTTTACATGGATCCACCATTTTTTATCATTTTTGTGTGTTTGTCTTATGTACAGATACTTTTAGGGTTTTTTAGGACAAACTTCGAGCACAGTCTTAATTCTTTCTCACGCTCATGAAACCATGAGAATGTAATCGAGTAACCTTTTATCGCTTTTTCGAACTCGCATCGGTAACATGAAAAATGAACTCTACGGAGTATCCTTTCAGATCTTTTCAAACTCCTTAAACATGAAAAGATAATCGAGCGACCTTGTTATTTTCACGCTCGTAAAAGTAATTGAAGAAAACGTATGATGAGCTGTAGAATATCTCTTTTTCGGTTTCGTCAGACCAAATTACGAAAAAGGACATTATGGAGTTTTATTTAAGTGTTTTTTAGACTCTCTAAACATAAAAAAACCCTTGAGTTTTCTTTCTTTGGACTCGTAAAACAAGCATCGAAAATCCCATATGGGACCGAACCACTCCTTCTTAGGGTTCGTTAAACATATTTTGAGGGACTCATCTGAAAGATGAGATTACATTACAAGAATATGTTATCCTCCTCAATCTTGCATAAAAATAAAGAGGTACTCACTAGAAATGGTGGGGGGGAATTGGGAAAGAAATGTGTCTATGTATTTGTGTTAGTTGTAGTAAGTCACTCTTGAACATGACAGCCCCCTTCATCACTTTATTCGGGTTGGGAAATCCATTTGTCTCTCGTTTGACCATCCACAACTCCATATGTTGGGTCCTCCTTGAGTTAATGTTCCCAATAAAAATGGCATGTCGTTCATATGTTCAAGAGAAGTCCAACCTAAACAAGCCTTCTATCGATTCGAACATCTGCAGTTCTAATTTTTTTATCATGTCAGCCTCCCCTGAGTCAATTATGAATCACTTCATACTCTGATCTACTTCAAATGTGTTACATATTTTGTGTCATTGATGGGGTATACATTAAGGCCCTCCTATGACGAGTCTTTTCCTGTCGACTTCAACTCATTATTAGAGAACAAGACTTAGAAATCACATTAGTACCTTGGAGTCTGCATGCATCAATTGAAGGTCTCTTCACTTTCAACAATGGGTTCACATTATTGGGCCCTCACTGGAAGAATCCATCGAGTGTTTGACTTCAAATCATTTAGTTACATTCATTGGATTGTACTAGAGTACCTTGGGAGTCATTGACATCAATGGTGATTTCCCTCACACTTGTTAATGGTTTTCATTAATGATCGGTAATCAAGTGGTTTCTATCATGTTCGACTTCGACACATGTAATCACATGGCTAGATTCGTACTTAGAGATGATGGAAATGAATACCCTGGATATTATCATATCGGTCCAGGTTGTGATGGAGTATTCATAAGTTTGTACAAACACATAGATCTGTTGTGTATGTCTTATGGCTATGTCCAAATTTGAATTCTTTAAGCGCATAGATCCACATTGTATTTTGGTGGATATGTTGAATCATGATGACATGGATCCATAGTGTATGTCTAGTGGCCATGACTCACTTGAAAATTATGATTAGAGTCACTTGTAGTCTAATTATGGGAATGCCTACCTCAGAATATGGTATATTATTATGCATATGCTTGATTGTTTGCAGGTTCCTGATCGATGCACTCTTTGCTTTCGACACACACATTCTACAAAGTATTTCAGCTGTCATAGGTTCCAACTTCATACTTTTGGGGGCATTTTGTTACACATTATTTTGGTCACCCCTATGATCAACTGTCGATATGTGCATAACTCACTTCCATGTTCCCTGAAAACACTAAAAGAGAATTTCTCCATGAGAAAAGTGGATTATCCTTTCTTCCTTAAAAAATATGTCAAAGGAGATCGTCGCACCCTGCTCTATACTTTGGGTGCGACGATACTTGATCGTCGCATGCTACACCAAATATGGATTGTGACGTCATCGTAGGCTGCCTATGCATAGGGTGCGACGATGCTTAAACAAGAGAAAAGTGAAATTCACGAATGTTCTAGAAGGGAATCTTCTAGAAGATGAGGTGGCCTTCGATTGGTTTGGATCTTACTCGCTTCTCTGATTTAGTGGGATCATCCTAATATCCTCATATATCCCTCTTTCACCTTCTATAAAGAGGGCTATATTATGGAAAAGACTAAGGCTTGATTATGCATGAGGAATTATGCTATAGATTATACTAGAGATAGCTTTGCTTTAGCTCTCTAAGTCATATTGTAGATTTTCTTCATCAAAGGCATTGGAGCAAAGGCGTGTGTGTTGGAGCAAAGAGCCATTGGAAGGGACCTTGTAACATCAAGACATGGGTTTTATTCTCCACTTCCATTTAATATAATGCAACAATACATTTCTTCCCTATAAAGGTCTCTTTACTTTTATTGTGTAACTCTTTGATCTTATACATATAATTCATTGGAATATATATATATATATATATATATTTATTTTATTTTTTTTATTTTTTTTCTCTCTCTTTGTTGGTTTTTGCTTCTTAAACAGGTTTATCATCCCGCAAATCCAAAGATGTAGCGACAAGGACGTCACTAGCGAGGATCAAGCGTCATTTAAAAGGTATGTCATTTGTCTCTCTCTAAACTAGTTTATATGATAATGAAATCTAAGGTGAAGTTTGTATTCTATTTTTTTTTGTTCTAGCTTCTCATTGAAGTTAGGGAGATTATTTTGTGTCTACACTTACCGATTTGTCTGATAACACTAGGGGAGAGGGAAAAGTGTTTTTCTAATATGCATCTTGATGAGATGCTTTCCTTCCTAGAGAAGTTGTGTTGCTTATCTTGTTGAAAGTTGTCACGAACCTGTGGTTGGAAGGGCTGGACCTTTTTAACTAGTCTGGCTACATGAGATGATTGTGTCTGGAAGGAATCCTTGTTCTTTGCTTCAATCTTGTCGACCTGCTTCTATTGGACAAAAGGTGTTTGGACTGAGGCTATAGTGGTTGTGGTGTTCTTTTGTTTAGCTTTTGAACAGACTGTGAAGAAGATGAATTTTGTAGTATGAGATACTACCTTGCGACACTATTTAGGTGGGATAGTAGTTGGAACTACCTCTGGTATCCTGTAGAGATGACCCCCCAGAGTAACAATGACACTACGGGGTCGAGACTCATAAATAACATGGCACTTCCACATATATGGCTAGCCCAATAGAACATCATAGACATCCAATGGGGAAACATCACATAATACCTCATCTTTGAAGGGTTGGATGTCGTATGACAATCGACATTGTTGGCTGACACGAAGGTCTCATCCCTGGCGAAGCTAACCTAATGTTGTATGGTTGTGGGTGTGGTTTTGTTGACAATCCCAATTGTTTGAAAACCTATGTTGACATGAGGTTATTATGGATTTCTCTATCAACAATAAAATGTAGCAGTGTCCCCTTCACACACATCTGTGAATGAAAAAGGATCTCCCCCTCTTCAGGATAGGTTGGTTCTTCTAGTTGAATTGTTGCAGTCACGATAGTAGCAGTGGCATCTGCATCGATGATTTGTATTTTCCCATTATTTTTTGAATCAAGGTTTGTTTCCTTGTCTTTGATCTCAGCCACCAATGACTATTTTGAGCGACATTCATCAGTGTTATGATAAGGGATTTTGTGGAAATCACACCACTTTATAGTGTCCTTCTTCGTCTTCTCGTGAACCTTATTTTCCTATGGCTTGTAATAGATTTTGGGAGGCTATTTGTTAGGGCCCTCTTTATCATACTTTGGTTGTTGCGGATTTGCAGACCCAAACTCCCATTTTTTCTGGTGCCTAAATTTTTGCTCGATTTTGACAACATATCAATAAGCAGCTCCCAACGATGAGATGTCCAAAAAAATCATCTTAGTTTGGATTTATCTGTGAAGAGCCCCACGGTATATCAAAATCAAATGTTGCTGAGAATCTTTGATACCCATCTTGGTGTGAAAGCTATGGAAGGTATTGGTGAACTTCGGTAGTGCTTGTCCCCTCTCTTCACGCAGCATGGTCCATCTCATGTACGGGTCACCATAGTTACCAACAGGGTAATATTTTTCCTTTACCGCATCCACAAATAAATCCCAACTGGGCTCGGTCCCATATATTTTAGACTCATCTATGGAACTTTTCTCCTAGTAAGTTTCTGACCAATTTTTTACATCAAGGAGAGACTCAAGGAGTGTGAAGGAGATATTTTCCCTATCGGAGAAATTATGAAGAGAGAAATAACCTTCTAGCAGATTTAACCATTTTTCTAGGGCATCCGCATCTATTTGTCCTTCAAATACGAGAATATCAAAATTAACTTGTACCTTGAAAGGAGAGGTACCTCCAAAGTAGTCGCTTGATGAATATGCATTGTTTGTTATCGGAAGGCATTGAAGGATGTGGGACAAATTCTCCATCATTTCGTCCCTCTATCGCGTGAGAGCTTGCTCAAGCAACAAATTGACATAATCGTTTGCTTCATTGTTATTATTTTCTTCCTCCATAGAAAGTTTCTTGGGTGTGCGAGAGATATTTTACTCAAGAGATACAAGCTCGAGACCCAACTTTCTATAGTCGGACCTAGCTGGGGACATGCACTAAAAAATGATCAAGAACAACCTGCTCTGATACCACTAATCCAGATTATTTTCGACACGGAATGATATAATAAATAAATGTATAGATATATATCTCAGATATCCATTAATATAACAAAAATATATTAGAGAAGCAACCATAAACACAGAGATACAATAATACACAATTTCTATTAATGAGTGAAATGTACAAAACTGTAGAAATACAGAGTGAAAGACTCGCTAGAATGGTGGCAACTTATCTCTGAGAAGAGATGTGATGACTATTCACATTCACAAGAATATGATGGTTACAATAAGGCTCCAAAGGCCTTTTTAACATAAATAAAATCCAAAACCCTAACCATGGAATATTAAAAGCCAACAATTTTGTGGACCCCGTTTTAGGTAGTTTGGTGTATCAACTTTCGGGGGGCATAACTTTGGCATATGATCTCCCTTTGGGGCGCACGATAGATTGCTGGAAAGGTATCTTCAAGGAGATTCATTTTTGGGGCTCAATCCAAGCCTTTGGTTATGATTGAGGTGCTTGATCCCAAAAAAACTTCATTTAGTCCCTGAAAATGGCCTCGGAAGTTTAGGAACTGAAAAACTGCTAAAAATAGTAAATTGCCAGAAGAATATTTTGATCCAGTTGGAATAGGTGGGTGGCCATCAATATCCACTTGGATCAATCCTCCCTCCTTTTAGGAAGCAATGGTCTCCATTGCATTGAGTTCCCGGGGGATATGGAAAAGCGTTTGATGAATATGCATCTTAATGAGCTGCTTGCCTTACTAGAGAAGTTGCATTGCTTAGCTTGTTGAAGGTTGTCATGAACCTGTGGCTAGAAGAGTTGGACATTTTTAACCAGTCTGGATACATGAGATGATTGTCTGTCGAAGGATTCCTTGCACTTTTCTTCAATATTTTCGATCTACTTTTGATGGATAGAAGGTGCAAGGTAGTATCTGGTACTACAAAATTCATCTTATTCACAGTCTATTCAAAAGGTGAACAAAAGAACATCGCAACCAATGCAACCTTCTATCCATCAAGCACTATTTAGGTGGGACAATAGTTGGAACTACCTCTGGTATCCTGTAGAGATGACCCCCCAGAGTAACAATGGCACTACGGGGTCGAGACTCATAAATAGCATGGCGCTTCCACATATATGGTTGGCCCAACAAAACATCACAAACATCTAGTGGGGCAATATCACATAATAACTCATCTTTGAAGGGATGGATTTCGTATGACAATCGACATTGTTGGTTGACATGGAGGTATCGCCCCTGGCAAAACCACTCGATGTTGTATGGTTGTGGGTTTGGTGTTGTCGACAATCCCAATTGTTTGATGACCTTTGTTGAGATGAGGTTCTTCTGACTTCCGCTATCAACAATAAAATGCAGTGGGGTCCCATTCACCCACATCTTTGAATGAAAAATGTGCTCCCCCTCTTTAGGATATGTTGGTTCTTCTGGTTGAATTGTTTCGGTCGCGACAGTAGCAGTGGGTTCTGCCTCGATGATCTGTCTTTTCCCATCATTTTTTGAATCATATTATGAATTAGGATTCGGCTCATTGCCTTTGATCTTGGCCACCAATGACTTTTTTGAGCAACATTCATCAGTGTTGTGCTAGGGAATTTTGTGGAAATCACACCACTTTCCAATGTCCTTCTTTGTATTCCCGTGACCCTTCTTTTCTTGTAGCTTGGACTGGTTTTCAGGAGGTTGTTTGTTAGGTTCGTTCTTATCATACTTTGGTTGCTGCAGATTTGTAGACCCAATCTCCCATTTGCTTTGGTGCCTAAATTTTTGCTTGATTTTGACAGCATATCGATAGGCAGATCCCAATGATGAGATGTCCAGAAACTCCATTTTAGTTTGGATGTATCTATGTAGAGTCCCATGGTATTTCAAAACCAAATGTCGTTCATAATATTTGATACCTAGCTTGGTGCACAAGGTATGGAAGGTATTGGTGAACTCTGGCATTGCTTGGACCCTCTCTTGGTGTAGCGTGGTGCATCTCATGTACTGGTCATCATAGTTACCAACAGGGTAATATTGTTCCTTGACCGCATCCACAAAAAAATACCAAGTGGGCTCAACCCCATATATTCCAGGCTTCTCTGTGGAACTTTGCTCCGAGTAAGTTTCCCGCCATGTTTGACATGGGGGAGATCCTTAAGGAGTGCGAAGGTGATATTTTCCCTGTCGGAGAAATTATGAAAAAAGAAATAACCTTCTAGCAGATTTAACCATTTTTCTAGGGCATATGCATCTATATGTCCTTCAAATACGAGAATATCAAAATTAACTTGTACCTTGAAAGGTGAGGTTCCTCCAAAGTGGCCTCTTGATGAAAATGTGCATTTTTTTACCGGCAAGCATTGAAGGATGTGGGAAAAAAATCTCCATCATTTCATCCCTCTGTTGTGCGAGAGCTTGCTCAAGCAACATATTGATAAAATCATCTTCTCCATCATTTTTCTTTTCTTCTGCCATGGAGGGTTTCTTGGGTGTGTGAGAGTGATTTTACTCAAGAGAGACAATCTCGAGACCCAACTTGCTATACTCAGACCTCGTCAGGGACATACACTAAAAAATTATCAAGAACAACCTACTATGATACCACTGATCTGAATTATTTTTGGCACGAAATGAGAGCGGAGATATAATAAATAAATGTACAGATATATCTTAGATATCCAATAATATAACAAAAATATATCAGAGATGCAACCATAAACACATAGATATAGTAATACACAATTTCTATTATTGAGTGAAATGTACAAAACTGTAGAAATACAGAGTGAAGGACTCGCTAGAATGGTGGAAGCTTATCTCTGAGAAGAGATGTGGCAGCTACTTACATTCGCAAAAATATATGATTGTTACAATAAAGCTCCAAATTCCTTTTTAACATAAATAAAATCCAAAACCCTAACCCCGAAAGATGAAAAACCAACAATTGTTTGGACCCCATTTTGGGTAGTTTGGTGTATCAACTTCTTGAGGGCGTAACTTTGGCATACGATCTCTGTTTGGGGCGCATGATAGTTCGTTGGAAAGGTATCATCGAGAAGATTCATTTTGGGGCTTAATAAAATCCTTTTCCTATCAATGAAGTGCTTGATCCCGAAAAAACTTCATTTAGGACCTCAAAATGGCCTTGAAAGTTTAGGAACTTAAAAACTGTTAAAAATAGTAAATTGCCAGAAGACTGTTTTGATCCAGTTGGAATAGGTGGGTGGCCACCAATATCCACCTAGATCACCTTTGTAATTATTATACATATATATATTGGCTTTTTCATTAGTCTGGTTTCAATGTCTATTTTGGTCTTTTGGCTTTGTGGTTCGTTCTCATTTGGTTTGATTTCCATGATAAGATGTCTTTTTAGTTTGGGTTTTTATTCAATTTTCCATGCATGGAAGAGAGGTATCTGATTATTTTATTATTTGTTGTCATGATTTCATTGTGGCCAAGGGCAGAGAATGTATGATTAAATTTCCAATATTTTTATAGTAACTCTTTCTTTAAAACATTTGAATTATGACTAATATGAATACAAATAGGCCAGAGAAGGTATGATTAAATTTCCAACATTTTTATAGAAACTCTTTCTTTACAACATTTGAATTCTCACTAGTATGAATACAAATACATAGATTCATGCTGAGAGAGGCTAAACAGTAAGATTTAACTTGCAACTTGATTGTGACTTTCGTCTTATTAACTAGTTGGTTGTTTTCTTTTATCCTTGTAATTTCTCTTTCAACCTTTAGTATCCTTTTAGTTGTCATTCAATGGGTCGATTTAAAAAATCCTTATAGCATAGTAATTATAACATTAATCTATAATAGACTTAGAAATGTATGTTAGGTAAACAAATGTTGATTAGTAACTGCTCTTAAGATTTGTTTGTTTTTATAATTCTTTCTCGTTCAAATCTCATCCTTGCTTTGAAGAGATTCATTTTCAGACCTATTTTCCTCTTATCCACCTTCATGACTATTTGTTGGAGCTTCTGGTTTCAAATTCATGGTGACTATATTCCAAGGTCGCCTTCTACTTTTGTGGATTTCAATTTTTTGTAGAGCTAAGAGCTTCACCTTTATGACTGCTTGTTTGAGCTTTTAGTTGGTCGTTTCTTGCTTCCAATTCATAATTGCTATTCTCCCAGAGGCCTCCTGCAGCTCTTGTGATATTTTGATTTCCACGTCATTTTGTTATATTTTGTATGGGTTGTTGATTTTGATGTTTAGATTTTGTTTCTTCCAATGATTTGGTTGTTGTTGTTATGGTTTCTATGGCTTTGTTGTGTATTTTCCTGGATGGTTTGTTTGGGTTTGTTGTGTATTTTTTCCTGGATGGTTTGTTTGGGTTTGTTTGTTGTGGATGGTTTGTTGTTTGTTTCTAGTTTGGAGAGTGAAATTATTTTGTAATTGTTCTGATAGTTTTCACCTTTTTATCAATAATTATTAGAGTCTCATAATTGTTTTGTTTTGGTAGCCTTAATTACTCTGTTTAAACTTATTGGCTTTTCGTTTGTTTTCCTTTTATTTTCCCTTCACACCTCGGTACTTTTCAGGCCCTTCATCTCACCTTATTAAAAAAATGGTTCAACACACCCACAGTTGAAAAGTATCATGTATTTGGAATTGGTGTTCCTTAGAAATTTTCAATTCTTGAGAGTTAAGGATGTGGATTGGACCAAAATTCCATTGATCCTTCTATCTCCTCTCCAATGCCTTTGGTTTCCTTGCAAATTAGTTACTTATACTTCATTCCTTGTTCTCCATTTAATGACCCAACCTCATCCCTGTCCATCCTCTATAACCCAGACAACTCTTGTGCTTTATTCTGTCCCTCCTCTACAACCCAAACAATTCTTTTACTTTATACATTTGCTTCATAATATTCTACTAGTGGTTGGCCTTACTGATCTTATTATTTAGGATAGTGTATTGCAATATTGGACTCTTTAGGAACCATGGAAGTCTACCCTTCTTCCTTTTAGCCATTCTTGAACATCAACAAAATCAAGTATCTGCTAAGTGCATTCCAGTGAGTGAAAATTTGTGTATCCACTAATTCAACTTTGGCCTATTCCAGTTTGCAAGTCCTAGAATTCTCACTCTAACAATTTAATCCATTATTTAGAGATGTCTCCCATGTAACCAGAGATTTGGGGATCTTGGCTTTGAATGCCATTTCTAGTGCCGACTATGTCGTGGATCCATTATATGCTCTTCTAACCCTATGTATATGATTGTTCAATTATCCATGGGCAAGTCATTGAATTTGGATAATTAAATGATGTTGATTTTTTTTTTTAATTATATTAATATTTTCTTTGTGAAAGATATTATAAACTATGTAAAATGTGTATGTGAATTACCATCCAGATAGTATTTAGTCTCATGTATGAGATTAAAGTTAAATGCTATTACTTAGAGGTAGTCTTAAAAATGAAGAGGATTTTAGCTTTCTTAAGAAGACTATCTAATGACAAGATTCAAATACAAATACATATACAAATACCAAAAATATAATACTACTAAAATATGGAAGTAGAATTATTAGTATCAAAAAACATACTTCAACAATAAGTGTGTAACAAAAAAAATTACAATTAAAACATGTTATGAGATAGATAGATTTTAAATCATAAATTAAAAGTCCATGTTCATAGTTTCAATTAATGTATTTTTTTTTTTAAGATTGATTAGTTAGGTGTGACATAGTAGGGTCTTATTAACCTTTGATGTATGGAAATTCACATGAAGTTATAAATTTAATTGATATTTAATAAATTTAACTGAGTTCCAAGTTTCATGTGAATTTTCTTATGTTAAAAAGGCTAATAGGGTTGAATCTTGTTAATATGATTGAAATTGCCTTTTGGTCGTAAAGCAAGATCTAAAACTACTTCTAATTGGCTAAGAGCTTATCTTCCTAAAAAGTAAGGATATAAGTTAAAGCCCCAAGAAGCATTAAGATGAATATTTAGCATAGCTTTCCTTGAATAATGACGACGTATTTACACATGACAATCAATAATAATTCTCCTTAATACTAATTGACAAATAAACTATAATAAGTTTTATTGCCTTTAAACAATTTTTTTTATTCTTTTAACATCAACAAAATCATCACCATAACTTAATTATTATATATATATATAATCCAACTGACAACAAAAAAAAAATTAGTATGGTTTTTCAATAGAATGTTTATTCAGGTCCATGGAGAAATGAGGAATGCTTGTGGATGGATAAGTTGCGAAGAAAGCATTGGACATGCTCTTACAAAGGCCTCAAAGAAAAGGTGAAAAGAGTTGTTGTGAAAAGGTGAATATAAACTTCGGTTAAATATAACTTTGATTGGACTGAGCTTATGCAACTGTCAAAATAATATTTAATATATTTATGGGTTAAATATAACTTTGATTGGACTGAGCTTATGCAATTGTCAAAATAATATTTTATATATTTATGGGCTACTAGGTTATATATTTTATATGTTTATGGTATAAGTTTTGAATGAACTGAGTTTATGCAAACTGTCAAAACAAGATTTATGTATTTAGGCCGGGGATATGTGAGCTTAAATTGGCACACACAAAAATGATGCTCAGCCATTGTTATATTAATTGACTACTCTGTTTGCTTGTTGGGTATGAGTCATGACAGTAAATGGTATAAGTTTGAATGAACTCATCTTATGCAAACTGTCAAAATAAGATTTATGTATTTAGGCCGGGGTTATGTGAGTTTAGATTGTGAGTCTTAGCACACACAAAAATGATGGCCATTGTTATGCTTTCTGGGTATGAGGGTAATGTCGTTATATTTCTTAAGTTGAACCTGCTTCACCCTTCTTTCATTTCAATTTTCAATATCAAGTTTCATTGTGACAGATTTTGGTAAAAGTGGGTTTTTAATTGTCAACCTCAAGTTTTATATGAAGCAATATTCAATATGAACATAGATTGATGGAGTCCTATCAGTCAATAAATTTTTCTGCTGACAATCTGATCTGGTTAATCAATGTTCTAGTAGTGAGTGTGCAAAACTGGTAATTTTTTGTGGATAACTGGTGAACAAGAGCATGTATTTGTTCAACTGATGTGCCATCTCCATTTTCATTTCCTTTCCAGTTAAAAATATTATTTTCACCAGCCCTCCAATGCTCTGGATTCCTATTTCTATCAGCTCTCCAATGTTATGGATTCCTTGCTGAACAATTGCTTCAACTTCTTTCCATGCTTTTCATCCAATAAACTAGGCATCCCTTGCCATCCGTCATAGCCTAAACAACTCTTGTTTTATTAATCTGTTCCAAAATGAATCACAATATTCGACTATTTTGGCTCTTTGGGAGGCCTCTAAGGAGCATTCTTGCTTTAGCTTTTGTTTATTGTTTTTCTGCAATTCCTGAACCTCAGCATTTGCTAGTTGCAACCCAATAGATGAGAGAAATGTTCTATCAACTACGATAACTTTGGACTATTTTAAGTCCTTATATACAGCAATTTCGTTTCCATTCCAAGCAATCCAAAGGTTTTTCAACTTCAAATTCGTTTTCTATTCCTACGGGGCGAATCCATATGCTCTTTTGATGGTATGTGTGGAACTGTATGAATGGGCGTCACGAATCTGTACTCTGTATGGTTTGAATCTGTACTCTGTATGGTTTGGATCTCTAGGAGCTAGAACTTCATGGTTTTCTTCAGTAATCTGTACTCTTACTTGTGTCATGTTCTGTCTGTTCCCCCCATCTTGAGGATGACTTTGTGAAGATGTCTCTAGTTTTTAAAACATGCCCATGACCCTTGGAAGTGATCGTAATCTCATCGTCATTATTAGAATCCCGAAGACACTTCGGATTTAATGGCATCCACTAGTAATGGTCGCCATATTGAAGGCATCGAATATTCTTATTCATCTGCAAATATTTCAAGTTCCTTTCCTTTCTTTTATCCTCCAGATTCTTTTCCAGATTGCTCTGAGCAGTGTCTTTTGGCTCCAGTAGCTTTTCTACATCCAGATTCTCAATCCTTTTACCCTAAAATTCTGTGTACAACAACGCAAAAGAAGATTGATCAAACTGAGTTTTACCCAACTGTTAAAGAGCAACAACGCTAGAAGGAGGGCTTGAACCTCCGACCTTGTGGTTAACAGCCACACGCTCTAACCAACTGAGATATTCCAGCTTTGATTGGCGTCAAAGCCTTTGTACCTGTGATGTGTCATCTGTCACCCGTATTTGAAATTGGATCGCCATCGACGGGGACTTTTTATTCTAAACAGTAATAAAATGGACTTCACAAAGACATCTCTAACTCATAACCGTCAAGCATATGGAGACGATACATGCAACCTTGTTGAGTGAATACCGAGGATATACATCGTAGGTCTCACCTATTCACTATACTTTTCATTTCCCCTTTCTAACTTCATGGAGCACTAGCTAACCAAGCTTGTTTTGTTTATTTCAAAGTCAACAAACTATGACTACTCACCAAGATGGTTGTGTCCCAAGAGGTAAGCTTAAGAAGTTTATGTTATGTTAGTACACCCAAAACACTTCAACACTTAATCATGTTAGCCATTTGATTGTTTACTTAACTTGGTGGATTTCACAACAATCATATGAAACTAACTAGTTCAATAATAAACCATAAACACCATGAACACATGCATGTTAATTTCAAAAGTTACAATACAATTTTAAGTGTTGAGCACCGTCGAAACTTCCCATAACCCAAAACTAATGCAAAGTCCTAAAGCACTTATACTAGTGAACTCATAAAGCACCTATACACTTACTTACCTGCTAAGTGAAAATTTACACCTTAACTTCATCTAAAACTCAAACTTAGTTCTCCATCAACTTCTTTATGACCTCCAAATGACCAAATCCTCCTCAATATATATGCAACTCAACCAACAATTGGGACTATACCATTCCACCAAACAAGATAACCACACTTGGCTCGTCGAGCTCTTATTGCGCTCCCAAGCCATGACACGACTCATCAATGCAACCATCTTCCTCCACCAACTCCAATTATACTTAACAAGCCAACCACAAAGCCAATGCTACTAACTTTGTAAACTAGCCCAAGGTCATCAATATGCCTAGGATTGTCCCACTCCAATGGACCATTATATGTCTCCCTCTAATGGACCAGGTTGTAGGTGTCATATAGCTATCAATGGAAAGGAGAGGGTGGAAAACCTTTGTTGCCTAGTATGTCCATTTGTCTTAATTCATATCATCACAACATTCCTTGCGAACTGGCCAAGTCCCTTGGCACCACAATGCCTCCTCTTCCACTTCATTTTCTATGCTCTCACACATGTGAAACCCACTACAAAGGTGTGTTTTCTCATGGCCAAAAGTCCAAACAACCAAAACTTCCACGTAAAACTATATTCTACACCATCTCTAGATTTCATCCAAGTCCATTAACCTATTCATCCAAGTCTATCGAGACATGCACCTCAACAATCTCAAAGCCTCGCCAATCTCAAAATCTCAAAGCCTCACCAATCTCAAAACACAAAACTTTAACAATGTATTGCATGGTCACTTTTACAACTCATACACAACTATACACTACATTGTGCCACCATAAACAACCAGGCTGTCCGTACACGTTCGTAGAGGATATACTATTGTGATATCAAAACCCTTTTCCAATGAATAAAATGACTCACATCACACAACAAATAAAAATGCCAAAATGTACTAATTTGTAGTGCTTTCTTGATTGTTGTCACACTTAGGGTGTCGAGTACTATCAAGAATGCACCCTAACTTGTGATTTTCACAATGATTTAATTGTATGTCTCTCTTGACCTCCTTATTCAAATTTCAAGTAGGTCCATTTACAATAGGTCATCTTGTAATTCCTCTCTTTGAACAAATCAATGACTTGGTTCAACTTGAACCTTATGCTTCAATTTCAATGAGACAACAAATTAATGATTCAAAAGACACTTGAATTTAAGACTATGGATCAATTGAAGCATACTTTACATCAA
>SNQJ01S0006221.1:213753-229665 GCA_010110895.2 Picea sitchensis
GGGCTACATCTCCTGGTCCAGCTTCCAATGGATCATTATTATTAATTTCTCAAAAAGTGCTCAAAAACATGTCTTATAATGCTCAAATTGACAAACCGACTGCTCCAATGGCTTCCCAGCGTCCCAAAACCCCTGTCTGGGCTTTTTCGACACCTCAATCGGTCGAAAAATGAAGAAGTTAGGCCTCCTGGAAGTCTCCTTCTTCAAGCTTGTTGTCTCTGAATCTACAATTCGTACCCTCCTTGAGTGAACCTGGCTCACATGCTCTTTTAAGCACAAAAACCCAGCACCGGGCGCAACTGTGCCAACGGTGCAAACCGTAGGACGGTTAAGGGCGCACCAGCCCCTAACCGCCTCGGCACCTGGGCGTATGAGGGCATGTGACCGTGCACATGGATAAAAGGTGGTTAAATTCGTTGTAACGGGCATAACCTCCCGCGCACCCGGATTAGGGTCATATGCAAATACAACGAAACCGTGGGCTATGCCAAGTCCCACACACCAACAACCGCGCGCAACCATATATGGTGGTCATACATAAACTATGGTCCAAGTTTTATAAACCCGCGCCAATAGTCGGATTACATTATACATAGAACACGGTCATACAATATTTTCAAACGACCACGGGCCGGGGCTAAGCCCCGGCCCGACCCCCCACCCACATTACAATTTCGCAAATTCAAATGTATTCAATCACATATATGTAATAAGAACCAATCTGTGGCCCAATGGCCGGGTGGTCGGGTGAAGGCGTTGGCTGTGTGGGGAGTCCAGGGGTCGAACCCCGCGGCCTCCTATATATTTTTCATATAAGAACTAACCAATATAAAGGTGCCACGTGGCAGCCCTTGATTGGGCCACGTGGCATCAAACCACCAATCATAGAATGACACGTGTCATCACATCATTCACCTCTAACAACCAACCGGATCCTGCCACATCATTGGATTCCACTTCATTGTATGGATGGTACGGCCCTGCCACATCACCGTACGGACAGGTACAGTCAGCATTTAAAATTTTTGCCTGTTTGGCTTGGCGGACAGATCGCGATATCTCCTCCATATGGACTCCGTTTGAGAAAGTAAATATACTGCCAGAATCAGGAAGACGAGACGAACGCAATGGCACTATTTTCGTTGTATTCCGAGCACTTTGAAAATTGAGCAAAATTTGATCCCCTGATCAAACTTTGTGATTATCTAGGGATTTACAACCTAAAATAATACAATTATGTATCTTCAAAACAAGCAAGCATGCATACTTGTTTATATAAAAATTAATAACTGTGCAATATTAAAGGAAATCTAGTGCAAAGGGTACATTCCTTGCATGTAATACTCACTAAATCTAGCAAATTGTCTAAAGCAAATCATCATATGACATTTAATGCTTTTTAAGTCTAAGACAACTTAACAAAGAGACTATAAATTTTCTGATGAAATTATACACTTGCACATTGGCTTACCTCTTTGTCTATTCAACAAAGGAAATCTAGCCAATGCATTTCTTGCATCATTTTATTTTATAGTCTTGTGCATGCTTGTCATATAATTGTTTCTGTCAAAATAAATATCAACAATCCATTAAGTATTGGAAAATCAAAGACCCACTCATAAGTTTATTAGATATTGTAAAATCAAATAACATATATAATAAAAAAAACTTTATAATGACAACTTACAAATTCAATGATTTGGGAATCGAGATCTTTTTGATTGATGGAATGTGGCCATTCTCTTTAACACCCAAGTTCTCATAGTTGAAACATATACTAAAAACAATTGCTTCGAGAAAAGCAATGTGCATTTACAACCTAGTATGATAGAGATGGTGTCATGTGGGTAATGTATTTACAACGTACATCATCACATGTCAGCTTGAAAAAATAAATAATAACAAATAATAACAGTAATACTATATGTTATCTAAATATAGATACAAATAAAAACTACTATATTGTGAGACAAAAAAAGAGAGACTACTCCCAACCCAAATCCATTATAAATTATCAAAAAAGTTAATCCTCCATACATTCAATCCCACTCGGTGCTTGATAGATCCATGGTTAAGATGGATCTACGTTGATTTTATAAACCACGAATCCATTTTCATATAAGAAGAAAAAGGAAATGAGTTCAATAACATTACTAAGTATGATGTCTACTCACCATAAGCCTTATCCTCTCACAACTTCTCTAATTTATTAACACATTATTTCCAAACTTTAAACATATGTGTAAAGGCCTTGTTTTTAACCTAAGGTATATGTAAAGGCCTTGCTTCTAACCTACACTCATGAGCTATTTTTGTAATTTGTCTATTGTCATTAATATAAAATATTTTAAAACCTATTAATATAAATTTAAGAGCTGGAACTTCATGGTTTTCTTCAGTAATCTATACTCTTACTTGTGCCATGTTCTCTCTGTTCTCCCCATATTGAGGATGAATTTGTGAAGATGTCTATAGTTTTTAAAACATGCCCATGACCCTTGGAAGTGATCGTAATCTCATTGTCATTATTAGAATCCCGAAGACACTTCGGATTTAATGGCATCCACTAGTAATGGCCGCCATATTGAAGGTATCTCATCGTCAACATTAGTAATGGTCGCCATATTGAAGGCATCGAGTACTCTTATTCATCTGTAAATATTTCAAGTTCCTTTCCTTCCTTTTATCCTCCAAATTCTTTTCCAGATTGCTCTGTGCAGTGCCTTCTGGCTCCAGTACCTTTTCCACATCCAGACTATCAATCCTTTCAAAATTCTATGTAGTAATGGTTTCCATATTGAGGGCATCGAGATGTCTGCACTCTTCCTCTGCAAATATTTCAAGTTATTTTCCAACCTTTTATCCTCAATATTTTCAAGTTCTTTTCAGCTCTGTGCAGTGCCTTTTGGCTCCAGTAGCTTTTCTACATCTAGACTCTCAATCCTTTCACCCTAAAATTTTGTGTACAACAACGCAAAAGAAGATTGATCGAACTGAGTTTTACCCAATTGTTAAAGAGAAACAACGCTAGAAGGAGGGCTTGAACCTCCGACCTTGTGGTTAACAGCCACACGCTCTAACCAGCTGAGCTATTCAAGCTTTGATTGACGTCTCTTTCTACTTGCAATGTGTCATTTGTCACCCATATTTGAAATTGGATCACCGAAAAAAGAGAGACTACTCCCAACCCAAGTCTATCCACAATCCACAATCCTCATCCCAACACAAATGTATCTTGACAGTGACAGATTATTCACTAAGTGTATTGAGGAAGTTCCCACTAGGCAGGCTACAGATGATGTTATCATTCAATTTTTAGAGGATAATATTATGTTCAGACTCAGATGTCCGATCAAGATTATAACAGACAATGCAGCGACTTTCAAGTCTAAGAAGTTGGAGAAATTTTGTACTGATTAGAACATTACCCTTGGTCATTCTACATCATACTACCCTCAAGGGAATGGGTTGGTTGAGTTTTTGAATAAAATCTTATTCAGAATCATCAAAAAACTGCTTCAAGCAAATAAAAAGGCATGGCACAAAAATCTCATCCATGCACTGTGGCCTGACAGAATATCCCCAAAGAGATCCATTGCCACATCCCCTTTCCAGATCTCCTATGGCACTGAAGCAATTTTTAATACTGCATTAGGATTTTCAGTAATGAAGTTGTTACAGGAGCAGGAAGCGGAAGCAGACGTCAGTCGAAGAAGAGGTGATGAGTTTATCAGTGTACAACAAACTAGGGGAAAGGCCTTCAAGAATGCTCAGCTACGTCAATACAAGATCAAAGAGGCTTTCGACAAACATACTAAGGTGGATGAATTCAAACCAGGAGACTGGGTACTAAAATGGGATTCCAAAAATGAAGAAAACGAAAAACATGGGAAATTTGATCACCTATGGTTGGGTCCGTTCAAAATTGCAGATTACCGTGGAAGAAATGCCTACTTGTTATAGGAGAGTATTGGGGAGCTTGTTGGAGGAAGGCCTATGAATGGCAGGTTCCTCAAACATTACATTGTTTAAACATCATCACCCCTTCCATTCATTATATATAATCATCTTATGTTTTTTCTTGCACATGAAAAAGTTGGAATAAAAACAACATGGTTAAATCCTGAGGTGAAGGCCCTGAGCTATGTTGGGTAGATTTTAGGTTTTTGAATAAATATCAGCGGATTCAGATCACACTAATATCACAAAGTCTTCATATGGACCCCTACGACACACTTTTCTATGCACAAATTTATCATATGATGTTAATATATGGTGACAATCATTGGAGCGTTCCAAGATGAGGGAACTTTATGATGAAGCATTTGAAAAAAAAATTTAGATAAATGGTCTCATGTTGATAAAGGGAGTAACAAGGGTTTATTTTGATGTGGCAAATCTATATTACAGATTCATTGTTGTCTTCATAAAAAAATGTCATTGTTTCTATTAACCCCAGTTGAGGAATAATTTTATCAATGTTTAGTTGGTTAATAGATTGAAAATTCCGGCCATGAATATTTAAATTACACAAGTTATAGGTGAAAATATTAATTTTTTTACAGATTTGAAGCTTAGTATGGATAAATATGTGTTGCATTCATACTTCTATGTTATCGATATGGATGAGGTGGATACTGTTTTGGGATATCCTTGGATAGAGTCAATGGGAACACCTAATCTTAATGTGCAAAAGAAGTTTTTGAATTTGTGGTAGAAGAAAAAGAAAATTACATTACGCGATGTGTCTCTTAGTAAGAAAGAAGGGCCCATGACAACAATCACGAAAGTTATTGCAAAGTCCGAAGTTGAATCAGAAGCATAGTCTATAGAAATAGATGAAGCAAAGCCATAGGACGAAAATAGTAAAGAAGCTAAGGTGATCAATGGCTCTGAAGCCCAATGTGTTGCATATTTGAAGAAAAAAGAACATATTCCTATAGTTGTGGTATATTTCCATCCACATCACATTGAGAAGCAACAATTATCTAGGAAATGGCATGAGCATCCACACACTTATGCACCCACGGGGAACTAGAAAGAAAACCAATCAAGAGGTGCATGGAAGCCTACTAACACTACAAGACGACATAAAGCTAGAGAAATGATTCCATGGAAACATCAGCTCGACACAGAACAAGCTCATGGTGGCAAGGAAACATTTGGAAATCATATTCAACTTCCATTAGGATGGATGAATAGTCATACTTGGTACAAGTTGGATACTATTCTCAGTTGGTCATATCATATGGTCTCTTCTCATGTTTCAAGGATGAAACATGCGTAAGGGGGGTGGAATGTAATGTACCTAGGGAGGTAATATGGGTGGTAATATGAGAGGTACCCAATGGGAATGGGGGTTAGAAATTATTAGTGGAGGATATTCAATGTAAGGTGGATTAGGTCTACCATGGTGATGCAGGAGCATCGCCAACAAAGCACAAGCGAAAGATAGTTGGGCGCACTAGCACATATTTTGAAATATTTTGAATTCCAAAATTGGCGTATTAATGTAATATCTAACAAAGATTTTGATTTATGAACGTTTTTAATGATCGTAGGTTGAGCCATCGCATAATATCGATGAGGGAATGTATTTTTCTTTAAAGTGAAGGATTGTAGTACATATCTGGAGCGTTTTCTCTTATCTGTCTGACTCAAATATTTATTGTAATAAATGTTTAGTAGTTGAAAGGTTTTATTTTCGATAAGATATCTTAGAGTAGTTGGAGGGAAGAACTCGAAGAGTCCCTTTGTATAAATATTTTTATTGTTTATGAGATAAGGTTGTTGAATCTAGTGTAGATTTCCATTGTAGCAAAGAGCTAAGAGCGACAGAGAAGTAGTGTATGTATGAATGCAATTTTCAGTTGAATGAATATAACAAAGGAATATTGTCCCAAATGTGTGGTGTTGATGTGTCTATTTGAATGAATGAATGGTAGACTTTCTATTATGTTTTATTCTCTGTTATTTATTATTCTTGTATCTATGCATGCATTTACATGGTTGAATGTATGAGTCACTGTGAAGAGTGAGTGAGTTTCAGTCGTTTCTCTTCTACGAGCGAGTGCAAGGAGTATGTGACAGAGTCTGTTTTGACTCACAAGCTCAGAAGAGATAGCATGAACTTATATCTGCAAAGGGTGCTTACACGTCCACAAGAGTGCATGACAGAGTTTTTAGACTTGAAAGCTCAGGAGGAATAGTGTGATTTTAGTCATAGAAGAGAGAATCGGTTGGAGAATAGTCGCAAGGAGTGTGAAATCATCCACAAAAGAGTTGAGTGTGGAACAGAACATGTTGCAAGGTGTGCACAGGTCGAGATTTTGACTAGGTGTCAAAGAGAGTGTTCTGAAGAACTAGAGAAAGTCGAAGAAGTTAAGTTCAGGACTGAGAAAAGAGGATAATTCTAGACAGTTAGATTTGAAAGAACTATATGGAAGTTGACCGCAAAGAGTTTCGACACTCCATAGTTTGGGATTTTGGAGGTGTTGCAAGGGATAATTGTGAACTCACGGAGTCGCGAAGAAATCAAAATCGTTCGTCGTGAAGAGGATGCGTGGCAATGGATTGGGAAATCCAGAAGTCGGAAGTCCGAAGGATTATATGTCAGGTGAGATGGAATTTCACAAAGCCATGAAACTCAAAGTATTATTGGGCCACCATAACTAAAGAAGGAATGAGGCATGAGGACCGAAGTTCGGTGAAGAACTCTTCAGAAAGTTTCAGAGAAAGAGATCAAGATATTCCCAAAGCTCAAAGTTACGAAGGGATAGATCCACAATCATAACCCGTGGTCACTTGGGGAGAACAGGGGCCTGCGTATAGAAATTTTGTGTGCCTGCAGGGACCCTAAGAGTCAATACGACTCAGGAATTTGAATATCCAAGACCGGGAGGTCATGTAGTCCCAAGGAGGGAAGGGGGGTTACGCCAGGAGTGGTATCAGAGTTGATACAAAATTTATTTATGTAGAAAGGGAAGTAGGCTGATATCGACAAGAAGTATCAGAGACGTCATCACAATGTTGCCAACAAGACGTGTTGAGACGCCCGTAGCCAACCGAGATATGGAAAGGGAAATGAGAGAACTGTGTGCGAGACTGGATGTCATGGAAACAACACAAAGGAGAGCACTTGATGCTGGAAACGTCAGCGATGTGGAATTTGAAGAAGTGGAAGTCGAGGAAGTTGTAGCTAGGATGTTGCAGAAGAATGCTTGTTGAAAGAGGTTGTCAAGTTTGGAGCTAGAGCGAAGATCGATGTCCCTATGTATGAAGGTAATTTAGACACATAAGAATTTCTTGACTAGATACGAGCAATGGATAAGTATTTCGACTATGAAGATGTCAAAGAGGAGAAAGAGGTGAGACATCGATCCGGATTTTATGAGAAGAACGAAATGAATACAGATTATTGACAGGTGCTTAACACAAAATAACAAAGATACAGTAAAACTGGTTTTCTATTCAATAACGAAATAAGCTGAAACTGTAAAATGCAGCGGAAACAAGCTTGCTGGAATGGTGGCGGCTTATCTCTGAGAAGAGATGTGACAACAGCGCGCATTCGCAAGAAGAAGGTTACAATGAGGCTCTTAAGGCCTTTTTACAATAAGAAAGAATGCCAAAAACCCTAGACATCCAAAAACTTAACCCTAGGAGATGAAGTGCCAAAAGTCATGTGGGCCCCGTTTGGGTAAGCTAGTACATCAACTTCCTGGAGTCGTAACTTTTGCATACAATCTCTGTTTTAGGCGTGTGATATCCCCTTGGAAAGGTATCATCGAGGAGATTCATTTTGGGTACCGAAAAACCTTCATTTAAGCCCTCAAAATGGCCCCGGAAGTAAAAACTGCTAAAAATAGTAAATTGCCAAAAATGTCAGAAAGTTGTTTTGAGCCAGTTGGAAAAGGTGGGTGGCCACCGATATCCATATGGATCAGATATGTTGTCACTAGGTTGAAAGGACATGAAAAAATGTGGTGGGATGAACTGGAGGCCGATAGGAGAAGAAAAGGAAAACAAAAGATTAAGATTTGGGATTGAATGGTAGCCAAGCTAAAGGCGAAATTCATACCCAAGTATTATGAGATAAATTTGTTCAGGAGGATGCAGAACCTAAGACAGAAAGGAATGATTGTGAAGGAGTACACAGAGGAGTTCTATAGATTGAACATCAAGGATGAATAGAGAGAGAGAGAGATGAGGATAAAGTTGTCAGATACATCAATGGCCTAAGATATGATATCCAGGACGAAATCAGCATGGCGACAGTCAAAACAGTAGAGGATGTGTATTAGATTGCGCTAAAGGCAGAAGAAAAGTTGCCCAGGAAGCAGAGTCAACAAAACAGAGGCAGAAGATTGAACAGAGGCAAAGGAGTTTCCCAGGAAAAAACACATAAGCCCAAGCACAAGGCAGAGAAACCACATAGTCACTCTGATAGAGGAGGAAGTTCCCGAGGAAGGCAAAGTGGTGGTAGAAACTCTTTTCCCAGAGGAAGAGGAAGAGGTAGAGGAGGAGAAGTGAGGTGTTATGCCCATGGGAAAATAGGATATATGTGTTGGTATTGTCCCTAGAGAAAGAAAGAGGGAGGTTAAGCTTACATTTTGGAAGCGCAGAAGCAAGATGTTGAGGCATAAGGTGCAGAGGATGGGAGATATTTGATGATGAAGAAAGTTCTCTTGAATCCATAACCATAAATTGGAAGGTCGACGCATAGGAAAAAAAAATTCAGGACAACTTGCAAAATGAAGGACAAAGTTTGCAAGGTGATAATTGACAGTGGGAACATTGACAACTTAGTATCCACAGATATGGTGGATAATATAGAGTTGCAGACGACTGCACACCCAATGTTGTAAAAAGTCTCATGGTTGCAAAAAGGTCATCAGGTAGCAGTAACTAAGAAATGCCTAGTTGAATTTAAAATAGGAGGATATAGAGACAAAAATCTATGTGATGTGATTTCCATGGATTTATGTCATGTTTTTTTAGGAATACCATGGAAGTATGACAAGAATGTCATTCACGATGGGAGAAGAAATACTTACACCTTAGAGAAGAATGGTAGGACACACATGTTACTTCCAATAGAAGAGAAGAAGGTGAAGGATGAAGCTAGCAGGTGCATACTTCTCATGAGTGGGAAGGAACTCCTGGATGAAGTGAAGGAACAAGAGATGAAATTTTTTGTAGTGAGGAAGCCAAGGGTTATCCTTACCGGTACTTCAATGGAATATTTGCCTGACGAAGTTCATGAACTGTTAGAGAATTTTGTTGATATATTAGTGGATGAGTTGCCAAGCTCATTACCACCCATCAGAAGTATCAGTCATCACACTGATTTGATACCAGGATCAAACCTACTGAATAAAGAAGTGTATAGGTTGACACCTCAAGAGAATGAGGAGGTGAAGAGATAGGTTCAGGATCTATTAGAAAAAGGGTTGGTTAGAGAAATCTTGAGTCCATGTGTAGTGCCAACTGTATTAAGTCTGAAGAAGGATGGAGGATGGATAATGTGTACAGACTCAAAATCCATAAACAAGATCACCATTAGATATAGATTCCCATTTCCGAGGATGGACGACCTAATGGATTTTTTAAGTGGAGCGAACTATTTTTCAAAAATAGATTTGAAGAGTGGATATCACTAGATAAGGATGAGAGAAGGTGATGAGTGGAAGAAAACATTCAAGACAAATGAGGGGTTGTATGAATGGCTTGTTATGTCGTTTGGCTTGACAAACTCCCCAAGTACTTTTATGAGGCTGATGAATTAAGTGTTGAAAGATTTCATTGGCAAGTTTGTGATCGTATATCTGGATGATATACTAGTATTTAGCAAGACTAAAGAGGAGCACCCGAGGCACTTGACATTGGTAATGAGGAGGTTACAACAAGAGTAGTTGTTGATTAATCTAAAAAAGTCCTCTTTTATGAAGACAAAGCTCATATATTTGGGGTTTGTGATCTCTTCAAATGAATTGAATATGGATCCCGAAAAGGTGAAAGCAATCAGAGAATGGACGTCACCAAAGAATATCTTTGAGGTGAGAAGCTTCCATGGATTAGCAAGTTTTTATCGGAAGTTCATCAAGAATTTTAGTGGGATTAGTGCTCAAATGATGGGTACAGTGAAGAAAAGACACAATTCTTTCAAATGGACAGAAGAGGCTAAGAGGAGTTTCAACATATTGAAGGAGAAGATAACAGAACAATCGATTTTGGTATTGCCATGTTTTGGAAAGACATTTCAGGTGAGATGTGATGCGAGTGGACTTGCAATTGGAGCAGTCTTAAGACATGATAATAGGCATGTTGCATATTTCTGTGAGAAGATGCATGAAGATAAAAATAAGTACTCCACATATGACAAAGAGTTAAATGCCATAATTCAAGCCTTGAATAAATGGAGGCACTATCTCGTACCGAAGGAGTTTGTTTTGTATAGCGATAATCAAGCTTTGCAATTCATAACCAGACAGGATAAGTTAAACCAGAGATATGCTAAGTGGATAGAATTCATGCAAAATTTCACTTTTGTTATCAAACATATTTTTGGTTGTTGATGCATTGAGCAGGAGGATTTTGATTCTGTATGAATTTCAGGTCAAAACTTTGGGGTTTGATCACCTTAAGGAAATGTACCATAGTGATCCAGATTTTGGAGAGGCATGTGAACCATGTGTGAATCTCGTACTCAGAGACAAAAGCCAGTGGGACGAATATCTGATTCAGGATGGGTTTTTTTTCAAAGGATGCCATTTGTGCATACCAATATGTTCGATGAGGGATAATTTGCTTAAGGAAAAGAATAGTGGAGGTCTAGCAGGACATTTCAACCATGAAAAAATGTTTTCTCAATTACACGGTTCATATTAATGGCAAGGTATGAGAGTAGAGGTGAAGAGGTTTGTGAAAAAGTGTAAGATTTTTCAGTATTCCAAGGGGAAGAATAAAAAAACTAGGTTGTATCATCCATTGCCTATTCTAGAGAGGCCTTGGGATGTGATAAGCATGGATTTTTTGTTGGGATTGCCAAGGAAACAAAGAGGAAGTGATTCCATATTTGTGGTAGTTGACAGATTTTCGAAGATGGCACTCTTTATCCCATTCCAGAAGACAAGTGATGTAACCCATGTTGCAATTTTTTTTTTCAAAGAGGTTGTGAGACTCCATAGATTACCTAGGAGCATTGTTTCAAAGAGGGATACCAAGTTTGTTTGTCATTTTTGGAGGACATTATGGAAGAAATTGGAGATGGAACTATCTTTTAGTTCTGCATATCATCTGAAAATGGATGGACAAGCCAAAGTGGTGAATTGAAGTTTAGGATATTTGTTGAGGAGTTTGGTCACTGAACACCATAGTTAGTGGGATCAGATTCTAACACAAGCGGAGTTTGCATATAATGACTCAGTGAATAGAAGCACTGGGAAGATTCCATTTCAGATAGTGTATGGAATGAATCCGAGGGGAGTGTCGAAATTGAGAGATCTGAAGCAGGGAGAATTTAGGAGCGTTGGAGCCAAATACTTCACTGTAGAAATGTAGAAACTTCACAATCAGATCAAGGAGCAGTTAAAGAAGAGCAACAGTGAATACAAGCGCAAAGCTGGTCAACATAGGATAAATCTTGATATTGAAGTTGGATATCAAGTTCTAGCACATTTAAGGAGGGAGAGGTTCCTGAGGGTAACATATAATAAGTTAAAGTTGAAAAATATAGGGTCGTGTAAAATCCTGAGAAGATTTTGGGAGAATGGTTATGAGATAGAGTTGTTGGAAGTTGTGGGTATATTGCCCATATTCAACATTGTAGACCTGTATCCGTACAGGGAATATGGAGCCGGAGGATCCGAAGATCAAATAAATATCCAATGGGAGAAACAGATGCCTATAGCAAAAAATTCGCAGATGGAGAAGATCATAGATCGACGAGTTGGTAATAAGACCAGAAGGAAGACGTATTTTGAATATTTGGTGAAGTGGAAAGGACGACCAGTGGAAGATGCCAGTTGGGTTGGTGAAGTAGACATCCAGAAACATGGAAAATTAGTGCAGGAGATCATGGACAGGAGTCCATGAATTTTTCATCTAGAGGAGTATGATGCGGGAGCATCACCAGCAAAGCACAAGCGAAAGACAACTAGGCGCACTAGCACGTATTTTGAAATATTTTGAATTTCAAAATTGGCATATTGATTTAATATCTGACAAAGATTTTGATTTATGAACGTCTTTAATGATTGGAGGTTGAGCCATTGCATAAGATCGATGAGGGAATGCATTTTTATTTAAAGTGAAGGATCACAGTACAGATCTGGAGAATTCGCTCTTATCTGTCTAACTCAAATATTTATTGTAATAAATGTTTAGTAGTTCAAATCTTTTATTTTTGATAGGATAGCTTAGAGTAGTTGGAGGGAAGAACTCGAAGAGTCCCTTTGTATAAATCTTTGTATTGTTGTCAAGATAAGGCTATTGAATCTAGTGTGTAGATTGTCATTGTAGCAAAGAGCTAAGAGCTACAGAGAAGTAGTGTATGTATGAATGCAATTTTCAGTTGAATGAATGTAACAGAGGAATATTGTCCCAAATGTGTGGTGTCTATGCGTCTATTTGAATGAACGAATGGTCGAATTTCTATTCTGTTTTATTCTCTGTTATTTTTTCTTCTTGTATCTATGCATGCATTTACATGGTTGAATGTATGAGCCATTGTCAAGAGTGAGTGAGTTTCAGTCGTTTCTCTTCTACGAGAAAGTGCAAGGAGAGAATAGTGTCTGCAAGGAGTGCATTGAAAGAGTCTGTTTCGACTCACAAGCTCAAAAGAGATAGCACAAATTTATATCTACAAAGGGTGCATAGACGTTCACAAGGAGTGTGTGACAAAGTTTTCAGACTCCAAAGATCAGGAGGAATAGTGTGATTTTAGTCACAGAAGAGAGAATATGTTGGAGAACATTCGCAAGGAGTGCGAAATCATCCACAGAAGAGTTAAGTGTGGAAGAGAACCTATTGCAAGGGTGCACAAGTCGAGATTTAGACTAAGTGTCGAAGAGAGTATTCTAAGGAACCAGAGAAAGTCAAAGAATTTAAGTTCAGGAGGGAGAGAAGCATATAATTCCAGACCCTCAGATCTGAAAGAACTATACGGAAGTTGACCGCAAATATTTTCGACACTCCGTAGTTTGGGAGTTTGGAGGTGTTGCAAGGGAGAATCGTGAACTCACGGAGTCACAAAGCAATCAAAACCGTTGGTCATGCAGAGGACGATTGGCAACAAATTGGGAAATCCTAAAGTCGGAAGTCCAGAGGATTGTATGTTAGGTGAGAGAGAATTTCACAAAGCTACAAAACCCAAAGTACCGTTGGGCCATCATAATTAAAGGAGGCATGAGGTAGGAGGACCAGAGTTCGATGAAGAACACTTCATAAACTTTCAGATCAAGAGATCAGGATATCCCTGAAGCCCAAAATTGCGAAGGGATAGATACATGATCATAACCCGTGGTCACTTGGGGAGAACAGGGGCCTGTGTATAGCAATTTTGGGTGCCCAAAGGGACCTGAAGAGTGAATCCGACTCAGGAATTTGAAGATCCAAGACCGGGAGGTCACGTAGTCCCAAGAAGAGAAGGGGGCTTGTGCCACATGGTATTAAATAAGGCCCACAATGGTAGTTACATATAAAAAATAGGTAGTTAGAAATAATAAATGGGATTTCTAGAAGATACTTTCTCTAGAATGTTCCTAGGAGATAGAAAATGTTATATAAGGAAGCGTAAGCAATGTAATTGGCATGGTGAAGAATATTGTTGATGTACAAGAAAGTATTGCTTGATGAGTTTTATCCTTCCATAAGGATTAATAGATGGTGTCACTATTGGAAATACTGAAAGGGGGGTGGTGAATCAGTATTATCCTTTTTCAACAATTAGCAATTAATTTGATATTTTATTAATTACCACAATAGATCAACAATGAACTTGTATTTAAAATTAATTATATAAATATAATTAACATGAATTACAAGGTTTTATAAAGAATAGTGAAGGACACCGATCCTTTTTAGAGCACCAACTCTAGGAGACACAAGTCCCCTTCTCCAGGGCACCAACCCTAGGAAGTACCAACTCCCTTTTTTTAGGGCACCGACCCTAGGAAGCACCAACTCCCTTGTATTTAGGGTACCAACCCTAAAAAGCACCAACTCCCTTGTATTTAGGGAACCAACCCTAGGAAGTACAAACTCTCTTATCTAGTAAAGGACATGAATCCTTCCTTGCTCCTCCCTTCCACCCTCACTACATAAGTATCATCAGTTCCTCTTCTTGGACTCTGCTTCTTCTTTTATCTTTTGATCTGGACTGCAAAGACGCCTTCTTCTTCACCGTTATTTCTTGTTTATATAGTTTTCCAACTGGTGTGAGCTATGAAGCATTGTGTCCCTTTGTTTGAACCATTGCACCTCTTCATTTAAATTAACAATAATAACTTTTTTTTTCCTCCTTTTTATTCATACATTATCATGAAAGATTTTCAATTTAGTGAGAGGGATTTTCATAAATCGATCACAGATATGGATCGATTTCTTTTAAATCGATCCCATGCCTCTTTATTTCATTCTCAATTTAAATTGATCAGATCTGAGCTTTTTGATTATCTTTTTAATGCATTGCAAGTATTGGATTACTTAAGGTAAACCAATACAAAGTCCAGATCCTATATGGTCCAACGTTCCTTCTTGACCGGGATAAAATTATTACTCTATGTGTTGAATTTCACACAAAAATACTTTAGGATCTCTATTCCATATGAATATAGGTGGTGGATAGGCGTTAAGCCAAACATGTGCTTAATAAATTATCAAGATCAACGGTTGCATTTTAATTTGGACTTTGAGATGTGTGGTTGTCATTTACTTCAAAACTTCAAAGATTCGAGACTCCGGGATATTCGAACTCTGAAGTAGTTCAATCCCTCCGGAGGATATTTCATTGAAGTGTGTATATCATATTCACTAGTAGATCAGATGCTCAATATTTAATATTTCGTTAGATGTACGATCTTGGCTTGTCTAGAGGTTTCAAACAAATCGACGATCATGACTTAATCTGGAGTTGAGTGGACAATTCTCATTCTCTATAGTACTTTGGCAATTCGGGACTTCGCCCTCTGCAGTCTTCTAATTCTTCCAGAGAAAATTTCGTCGAAGTGCATATCAACACTTCCTTGGTTAATAACCTTCACATGTCTAGGAGCTAGGACTGTGGGCTTAGGCACAATGAAGCTCCCTCTCTTCAGGTATTCAGCTACTCATGACTCCGAGACTTCGGGCTACTCGAACTATGAAGTAGTTCAATCCCTCCAAAGGTTTACCTACCGAATAAGTCATAACATAACAATGATCGCGTGTTGTCGGTTAACATCTCATGCTTTATCTATCCTTCCACTTCGCTTGATCTAATGGTCATGAGAGAACCTGAAGGATCTTATATCAATGACCAACATTAGTTCACGACTTTTCCCTTTGGCACTTCGGGCATTTTTCTAGTAGGAGAAGTCGAACATCTCTGGAGATTGTAATCCCGGAGTGACGTGGCTTGCTAACATCACTCAAGATGACGTGGACCCTAATTCTTTGTGCCATGTGTCACCCTAATTTGTAACTTTCACAGACCTTATGTGCCATATGTATTTTGACACTTTTCATCATCTGATTAAGCCACATGTCATCTATTGCTGACATGGTCCTGCTAATTGTTGGGACCACATATTGTACCTTTTTGCTCATACTTTTTGCCATTATTATACCCTTCATCACCTGTATTTAGACTCATATTATCACTTCATCTGATCACTCCAAGGTATACAACGTCCTTTCTCATCACTATATGTT
>SNQJ01S0006222.1:0-74468 GCA_010110895.2 Picea sitchensis
AATCAAACATTGGTGTTACATTCTTAGTGCACTCCATGATCTACCTTCTATTTGTTAGATTGTTTTTGAAGTACCTTCTCTGATACCAATTGTTGGGATATTCAATAATACTAAGAGAGGGGGGTGAATCAATATTATGCACTTTTTACCAATTTTAACCACAATATCAATAATTTATCACTTATGATTTCATTCAAGATATCATAAACATACAATCATAGATACACAATACATAGGAATTTTACATGGAAACCCAAACGGGAGAAAACCACAAAATTCTTTTTAATGTATCATAATATTACATCCACCAGAAGCACCAACTGGAAGGAGGCACCAACCCCCTAATTTAAAGGATCCAACCTAAATGAAGCTACAAATCCTTAAATTTTGCATCTTTAACTAGAAGGAGGCTCCGACCTCTTTTCCTTTCCCCTTCCTTCCTCCCTAAAATACAAATAAGAGAATCAACATGTCCTTGTTACTGTCATTGATATTGATATATCATCATCATCAAAACTGGTTCAACCACAATAACCACATAAAACTTGTGCCAATATCTCCAATAATATCCCCCAAATCATATACCAAGAATCACCAAGATATGCATAAAAGCATGTGCTAAAAACCTGCAATATATACCTAAAGAATTTTCCAAAACTCCAAGATATGCCTCAAATCATATACCAAAACCTCCAATATATGCCTCAAAACATTTTCCAAAACCTCCAAGATATGCCTAAAATAATGTGCCAACACCTCCAAGATACAAGCCTTAAGAAATATAAAAAAACATACATTTCATTCTGTAAAAACCCTAGTGCATCAGATCTCGTATCATCAAACCTTCCTCGACTTCAGAATCAACAAGAGGTAATATTATTCATAACCTTTCCTCAGCCTCGCAGGACTGGAATGGGAAAAAGGAAGGGCCTTGCATGAGGATTATTGGACAACAAGTGGGGGCCTAGTGGAACACACTATACTTGACCTGCGGAGGTCACCTCAAATAGGGTTTCTTGAAAACCCTTCTCACATCTTCAACTCCAAGAACTCCCTCCTTTGCATGCCTCAACTACTTTAATTATGCTAAGAGATCACAATTTTTTTTTTCATAATTAATGAGAGGTTCTTGATGTGTATTTATATCCTTCCAAGTACCTCCTTTTATTGTATTTAGGGTCGACCTGTAACTTCTTGTTGCAACCATTTTTCTCCTTTACTTGATTTTGGGGCGAACTTATAAATTCTTAACCATTTAAGGGAAACTTTTACATGATCATATTTAAGAGGGAATATCTCCTCAACCGTGAGGAACCACGTGGCGTGCCACCTACCATTTGAAATGGATTGAAGAGTACTATCAATCCATGGAGGATTTGCATGCATTTGAGATTTCCTTTATACTCTTTTTATTCAATCAACTTTGGCGTTCATGATCACATCTTTGGGGCTTCCTAACCATATTTTCAGGGCTCTTTGACCATATATTGTAACTTCTTCTCTTAACACTCACGGATTCTTGTAGGTTCCTTCAAATATTCTTCCTGTGAGGTCCATGCTTAGAGATACGCCATAAGGGGGCCACTTTGGATATTCCTTCAAATAAACTCATCACTTCTAGGGGATTTTGGACCTGCTTCGGGGTTTCTTCTAGGGTTGACATCAATGAAAACCAATTTTCCAACACCATAAATACATAAATATACAAGGACATAATAAGGTGTCTTTTCGGTAGCCCTCAATTTTTTAATTCGGCTTATATGGTTAGCTATATCTCTTCATGTTTATATATTTATAGCAAAGTTCTTCTACCCTCATCACTGACTAATTGTCTTGAAAATAAATACAGGTAAGGATTCAAAACATCGATCACAATGAACTCCACTCTGGAAAATCCATAAGAAAACAACTATGAAATGATTCCATAATTAATTTGAATATTTAGTTAAGAAATATGATTTCTAAAAATAGGTACAAAAGAAAATCCATTTAACTTTGCAAATACATTGAAATAACAATGAATATTCTTTGGTTTTGATCAATTGCATGTGTTCCATACTTGTTGGTGAGATGCAAATAATTATAAACATGTTCAATTTCAACAATATGAACATACTTGTTGGTGAGATGCAAATAATTATAAACATGTTCAATTTCAACAATATGAACATAGACAATATTAGTATCAAATTGAAATAATAGCATTATCCTTTCCTCGACATAATTGTAGATTTTGGAAGAGACGTGAATTTATAAGCTAAATAAATATCATAAATATCAATTGAACAACAATGAGGATTTATTTTCATTGTCATAGTGCAATCCTTAGCTTTTGTTCACATCAAAAAAGGGAGTGATTTAAGTCAAAATTCAATAAAAAGGAAACATAGAAAGTAATGATACTAACAAAAAAACAATAATGAACTGACTTGATATATACCAAATGCAATGGTTATAATGAGATGGGATGTAATCGATATTCTTCTTTCTTCTTAATTGTAGAATATTATCTTTGACTCATATTTTCATAACTTTCAAATATAAATGGTGGTGATATCAACAAACCATCAATTGATTTAAGTATTGAAATTGGTGTGAAAGTTAAGCCTTTTCTCTATGCATTACTAATATCAATTGTTTTTTTTTCTAAAGTTACTCCTTGTAATTTGTGTGTAGTGAGAGCCCAAGCCATATGCAATAGGATTTGTTTAATATTTCATATCAAACATGTGTTATTGGTGCAATACTTGGATATGTCATGTTCCATGCTAGACCAATGTAAGTATAAAAAGAAACAATACTTGGATATGTCATGTTCCATGCTAGACCAATGTAAGTATAAAAAGAAACAATAGTGTACATTGGGAGTTGAAGGTAATTTTGATCCATCATAGTATAAAAGGTTTTGAACAATTCCAAGTGCTTCATTTACCGACCCAAATTCTACCCACAAGTGACATGAAATATGACATGTTCACGTGGAGATAGAATAAATTCATGTTCAAGTTGGTCATCATTTGCATCACAATTTTTTTTATTCTTTGTACATTCATAAATGCATTGTGCAATAGAAATATTAAGTTATTTAAGCATGCACCTATCATGTAGATTCACCAGACTATTTGTTGGAAAAAATGATTTTTTTACTTGAAAGTACTACTTTCAACACAATCAATAGATGCATCTATTTTAGACATGAGAACTTTCTAGTCATCTGCAGTTGCATTTTCATTTCTAATGTTTGTTAATAATATTCGAAAATTCAATTGTGTTAGATATGTCCTTTGTTGATAGAAAACTATGTTTAAAGTGACCACTATTTTGGAACCTTTCCACAAAACCTTATCAACTATGTTACCTACATACAACAGTTTATCTTTCACAAGAGCTAATTGCCCAAGGTCCCCAACAATAATTATCGATCATCCATCAATTGAAATTGATTTCTTTTCTAGAAATGATTCAATAAAGTGTGAATAAATATACATGATTAACCTTAGTCCTATGAATCCCATTTCATCTATCAAAATTTATTTAACATGTCACATTTGCTCCTGAAACACCCAGGTGATTAACCATGTAAAGGTTGAAAATCTTTAATAAGACTTCAGAGTGCTAAGTGTATTGTTTTGGCTCATATATTGAAAGAATCTATGCCAATAGGTGCAAGTAATAGCAAGGGGCTATTCCCATTAATTGAGTATAAGCTAAATTATTTGGAAATACAATGTATAATCTATTACTTTATGGTCTCTGCAATTCCTTGAATAATCATTTTTTTCATTTTTTGCTTGATTGAAATGTTGAATACTAATTTCAAAAGTAATTCATTGTTATTAAAACAATAAATATGGACAAGCAAATGTACCATGAAAATGATCTATGATTTCTCCAAGTAGACATGCATTTTGGATTAAATTAATTGGGCCTTCTACTAATGAATATAAACTTATACTTGTCTCCCATATATATTTTAATTCAAAGTCTCTTTCATCAATTGTGTCAATGTCAAACACCTAAATATAATGAGGAAAAATATGAGATAACTTTTTTCACTCATCCATGTCATCATTGACATTTTTTCCTCTTCATTTGTATCATCATCTTCTTTAATATTATTTTATTACAATGACACATGTCAAGGGATACATTAAATTCCTCCAGTTTTGAATAATAATTTTTGTAGTGATATCTATATCAATGGAAATGTTTTAGAATGTTTTGTGTAGAAGTAATTCACTTGTCAATTGGTTTTAGCTTGGGTGGTTTGGAAGAATTATTTTTATCCTTCCCACCTAGGTTCAATTCCCACAAGTGACATGTTGATATCTTAATGAGTATATCATTGGAATGTCTCTAAGCCCTGTTGTTGACTAGAATTATGCCATAAATATTCTAGGGATTACCTTGGGTACCATCCTCAAAATGAGGGGAAGTACTCAGGGGTCTTCCCTTAACAATGTAACCTGGAAAAAAATAGAAGTAATTCACTCAAACATAATGATTCAAAGGTATTTGAATGGTCGCTATGAATAGCTAAAAACCGTAGCGAGACTCAAAGTATTGTAGGATTATCTCTAGGATTCCAAGGTTCTTTCTTACATTGGGGGTAATAGGACCATGGTTGTATAGTTTCTATCATTAAAAATTGTTCAAGTTATGTAGATTGTTTTTTATATGTATGAAGGAAACCCAAGTTTGGGGAGAAATCATCTCGATCAAAATCGGAAGAAACATTTTTGAATACCTTCCTACCAACATTTAGGGAAAAAAACTTACGAACACAAAGAACAAGTGGGATATTTACCAATATATGACAAGTTGCATGTGATCCTATGTCTCTATCTACAATTGTTTAAACGATGATTTTTTTATATAGTTATATTTTGACAATGGATACCATAAAGATTCCATGTTGTGACATAGTTATGAAAGTATTTATTTTCACCATTCACTCTTGCTTGATATTTCCAATGCAACTTTTCCATGTTTCATGCACCTTCTAACCATCAAAACCTATGGATATGTACTGAGTCCATGTTTTTCCACTCATACCTATGGAAAATTAATATATAGTTAAGATATAAAGTTAGAATAAGATGAAATTAGTATATTGTAAAGTAGAGGTAGATAATGTTATGCACCACACTAGTACATTTGGGTAAAATTTAGACGACACATTTGACGCAATTGCCACTTTATATTGTCGGGAGAACGAAAAACAACGGACCCCCTCAAATGTCGTTTCAGATGACGTCTTTTTTCTGACGACATAGATTTCGCCTTTATTGTGACGTTTCATGCGGACACGTGTCATCTCGGATTTGACTATCCAAACCCCATATAGTCATCGTAAGACCGACGTCTTGGAGGTGGAAAGACTAAAGTCTTGGACATGTCAAGAGAGACGTCTTGGAGGTGGCAAGAGCAATGTATTGGAGGTGGCAAGAGAGACGGATTGGACGTGGCAAGTGAGACTACTTGGATGTGGCAAGAGCAATGTCTTGGAGGTGGAAAGAGAGATGACTTGGAGGTGGCAAGAGCGATGTCTTGGAGGTGGCAAGAGAGATGTCTTGGAGGTGGAAAAAGAGACGTCTTGGAGGTGGAAAGAGCGACGTATTAGAGGTGGAAAGAGGACAAACACTCTTATAAGCGACGTGGTTTCTATGGGAGCAACCCTCTTATATTATATTGAGAAGAAACATGAATATCGCAAAAATTACCAACGGAACAACAAAATATAGAGAATAGCACACCAAAATGATACCTTTATTGAAATGGGAGGAATGTTCACTTGCCTATTTGAGGGGGAAACCTCTAGCACAAGAACGCTCTATTAGAATAATTCTCAAGACAAATACTTCTCATGCCCTCGACTCCTATTTATACTAAATCTCTCTACCAAAAGAACAATCTAGAGGAAGATGTTTCTAGAATCAGAAGCTTCTATTAGCTCTTCTTACATTTGACTTGTTCACCTTATTAACTAGTCCTTATTTATTAATTTTGGCCTTTATTACATGGAAAATATATTATTCTACCTACGTGAAGGATTAGGGAGCTTAGGTCCCTAACATGCCCTCCCCCTTAAAAACAACATTGTCCTCAAGGCTTGAGATGAGGAAATTACTAAAGAATGGTAGTCATCTCCTAGGTGGCATATTTTGGCTATGTGTCCTTCCACTGAACTAAAAATTCCTTGATGGAGCATTAGTGGAGACGATGCTCACGCTGGTCCAAGACTAATTGTAGCTGCAACCAAATGGAACCTTCTTCATCCAACTCATGTAGATTGGTATGATTGTAGCACCTAGTCCCTAGAAATTTCTTTAAGCAGGAAACATGAAAACAATTATGGAGCTTAGAGTGACTGGGCAACTCTAACTAGTAGGCCATTGGCCCCACTCTCTTGAGAATAAGATAAGGACCATAAAATTTGGGGGCGAGTTTTAAATAGTGTTGGGATTTGAGTGAAGTCTTATTATAAGGTTGCATATGAATAAACACATGGTCCCCTTCAGAAAATTCATGTTTAGAAAAAACTTGATATTCTTGTTGTTTCATGTGATTTTGAGCCATGACCAAATTTTATTTGAGAGTACAAAGAATGACCATGTAGAATGTAAGAATTTGATCCACTTGTTGAACCTTAGAGACATTGGGCATGCAGGATAGAAATGAGGGTGGATGTTTTTCATATACTTCTTCAAAGGGATTCATGTGAGTGGTGATATGGTAAGAGGTGTTGTACCACCATTCAGTGAGGGGTAACCAATGAACCCATCGATTTAATCTATCGAATGAAAAACACTTCAAATAGGTTTACAAACACTTGTTGACCACTTTAGTTTGTCCATCAGTCTGAGGATGATATGTTGTGTTGAGATGCAATTGGGTTCCCTGGACTCTGAACAATCCTTTCTAGAAAGTGATGGTAAAAGTTGGGTCACAGTCAGAAACAATAGAATGAGGCATGCCATGGAGTTTGAAGATATTATTCATTAAAATTTGATCCGTGATGGATGTTGTGAATGGGTTTTGAAGCGCACATAAATGATCATATTTGGAAATACGATCCACTACTACCATGATGACTAGCTTATTTCTTGGTTTAGGTAAGCCAACAATGAAGTCCATAGAAATATCTACCCAAATAGTAGGTGGAATTGGAAGTGGTTGGATTGTTCTTGAATATTTGACTATCTCACTCTTATTGCATTGATAGGTATCACATTCAACCACAAAGGTGTGGATATCTTGTTTCATACCATCCCAGAAAAAAGAACGTTTGACCTGTTCATAGGTTTTGGTAAAACTGGAATGCTTAGCTATAGGTGAAGTATGAAACTTAGAGATTATGGTGGAATTAAGGTTTGACTATTTTTTAAATACATGCAAACTTTATAACGAATCTCTTCATGGTGCCATGAGTACCCTAGAGAAGCTTTAGGATCCTACTGCAATGTTTGGGCCAGTCTGGAAGTTTGGGGTCTTGCAACCATTCCCGACGAAACTTTTTAAGCCAATATGTGACAATGAATGAGAGGGAAAAAACGGACTCGTCTTCTTCATATTTCCTTGAAAGGGAATCAACCACCACATTTTATTTTAATTTTTTATGGAGATCTGATAATCATACCCAAACAACTTGGTTACCCGTTTTTTTTTCTCTGGGGAATACATTTGTTGTTCCAAAAAATACTTAAGGCTTTGATGATCAATTTTAATTTGGAAACATTGCCCCAAGAGATAAGGATGCCAAAGATCCACAACATGCAGAATAGCCAACATTTCATTTTCATAGGTGGATTGGCCGAAATGGTGCTCAAAACATTGTTTGTTGGTGAAAGACAACGGTTGACTATCTTGCATGAGGAAAACCCTAATTCATTTCCCCGTGGCATCACATTCTAGTACAAAGGCCTTGTTGAAGTCAAGGAGAGCTAGAACAGGAGTAGTGCACATAGTTKCTTTCAAAGCTTGGAAGGAATGGTCGGCTACGAGAGTCCAACGAAAAGCATTMTTTTTAAGGAGCATTGTGAGGGGAGTTACAATTTTTCCATAATTCTGAACAAACATGTGATAGTATCTCGACAAACCTAGGAAGCCACACAAACTTTTAAGATTTTTTGGGCATGTCCAATACTGCATGAAATCTATTTTCTTCGGATCCACCCTGACACCATCCTTGCTGACAATATGTCCGAGGTACTCGAATTCAGAAGCTCCAAAAGCACATTTAGAATACTTAAGGAAAAGTTTGTGTTGAGATAGTAGTTGTAGAACTTGATCCACATGGGTAAGATGGTCTTGCCAATTTTTTCTATAGATGAGAATATCATCAAAGAAAGCCAAGACAAAATGATGGATGAAAGGAAGGAAGACATTATTCAGGAGACTTTGGAAAGTGGAGGGAGAGTCACAAAGGTCAAATGGCATAACTAAAAAGTCATATTGATCCTCATGAATTTTGAATGCAGTCTTGGGAATGCCTTCTTCTTTCATACGATTTTGGTGGTAGCCAGAACAAAGATCAAGTTTGGTAAAATACTAAGCACCACTCAATTCATCCAAAAGGTAATCAATGATAGGAACGGGAAATTTGTTTTTGATTGTGAGTTTGTTGAGGGCATGAAAATCATGACACATGCACCAAGTACCTTCTTTCTTGAATACCATGAATACTAGAGAATAATAGGGGTTGGTACTGGGGCGAATGACATCGGCTTCTAGCAATCCTTGAACAATATTCTCAATTTCATTCTTTTGGGTGATTCAAGGGATGATGATAAGGGAGAACATTTGGGGGAAGACTTCCCATAACTAGAGGAATGGAATGATCATGGACACCGCTAGAAGGGGGAAGTCCCTAGGGGATTTGAAACACATATTGGTGTTGGGAGAGGATAGATTGGACGTCAGGATGGACATAGGGTGTTACAACCACCTAAATGGAATGAAGTTGGGAAATGATGCCAAAATGACTTTTTCTGAGGAGATTTTCCATTCGGTGGGAACTTATGATCTCTGGTGAACCTGCAATGATCCCTTGGAACTGGTGTTGTTGGCCCTCATGCTGGAATTGCATGGTTAATTTCTAGAAATCCATGGTGAAAGGGTTGAGAGTGCATAACCATTCAACACCAAGAACAATGTCACAACCTCCCATGTCAATAGAAAACATATGATATTTCAGGTGGTACTAACCAATTTGTAGGTGCACATTTTCACAACGCCCTCCATATTTCATGTAACCCCCATTGGAAATCATGATTTGGAAACTATTAACTAGATGGACATAGAAATTGACTTCTTGATAAATGAGACGATGAATAAAATTATGGTTGTTTCCACTATCAATGAGAATGATGACTTTCCGGTGCTTAATGTAGCCAATTAAATTGAGGGTTTGGGGAGAAAAGAAACTAGTGAGTGCATTTAGGGAAATCAGTGGTTCAACTTCCTATGGATTAGAGGGAGGATTAATATCAGCCAATGGGGGTAGCTTAATTATGGGGGAAGCATTTGTCTCTTTTTCAGAAACATCCTCAGATATAGCCATAAAAATCTTATGCTCCTTACACTTGTGCCCCAAAAATACTTTTCATCACAATTATAAGAAAGACCCTTAAATTGGAATTCAACCATTTTGGCCCGAGTCAATTTCTAGATCTCGAGGGGAGTGGAAGGAGGGGCGGGGAGGGTGGTTTTAGGGTGACTAATAAAGAGTGTTATTCTAGTTTGGGATGAGACTATGTGTTTTTATTTCTTGTCCCATTTAGTAGCTTCCAAAAAAGTATGGGGGTGAGCCATGAGGACATGCGAATGTATTTCATCATTGAGGCCACTGATAAAAAATTCTCTAAAAAACTCATTTTTCATGCCCTCCATTCTGAAATCCAATTTCTCAAAGGAAGCTATAAACTCTTCCACTGGGCCAATTTGTTTCAACTTGGTCAAACATCCTAAATGATGGGTGTTAGTTTCAAAGCGATCATAAAGCTATGCAAAAAACTGTGTCCAAACCACATACCCTTGGTGTGCCTTTTTAGGCCATCACCACCATTGCCAACATTCAGGATCCAAATGGAGAACGCCATAATGGAGTTTGGACAAATCATCATTAATGTCATGCAAAGAGAAGTAGTCTTCTGTTTGGGTGACCTAGCCCATGGGATATGAGCCATGAAATTTGTTCACATCCACTATAGGAAGACGTAGGTCACGTTGAAAGTGATTGGATGGAAAATTATGGGAATTGGAGGAAGTATCTATTAGAAAAAAAGGATTGCATACAAATAAAATAAAACAAATGGGGAAATAAAACACAAAAGATACACAATACAATAGAGACACAAATATATGTGGTTCACCCAATGTGGGCTACATCCACTAGATAAATTGTCAGGTCCTTCCTTATTATTATCCAAAAAAATGAAGGGATACAACCTACAACACATTCATTGTAACTTCCTCTTCTTTATCTCACAATCTCCTCTCTCAGAATACAATATTCCCGATAATACACAACCACAATACAATTCCCTCATAAAAGAGGGTTTCCTTCTAGGCCGGAAAAAAACCCTAACATAACTTCTACCGTTGAATATGTGACCTTATAATGAATGGTCCAGATTGACTACGAAATTACAATATTTTACAAGAAAATTTTTCCAAAAAGTTTTCCTCAGGGGGCTCCACCCCTCGAAATCCCCGCTAGCCCCCATGCCCCCGAGCCATGAGGGTAGGTCCCCCCTAAACCCATGGCAGAAGGGGGCTATGGATACCTGCATATAAATAAGGAAGATAATCAAGCTACACAACCAACAATATCAACTTTGGGGTGAAAAGGTTGGTCAGATGAGGGAATTCCTCTAGGAATATTCAATTTGGTGAAGAGATGGACAAAAAAGGATTCAAGATGGAATTCAATGTGGGCAGAGAGGTCCTTCATCATGTCCTATTTCAGGTCTTCCATTTCGGTTTCTATTGTGGAATTCATGGAGGAATTAATGGTGGAAATATTGGCATTGATTTGTCACAATTCCTTTTGGGTATTGGAGAGATCAGATGACAAGGCATTGAAGCATGATTCAAGGTCTTGGTTGCGGGTGTGGGACATGGTGAAAGTGGGACACAGGAAGGGGGTGGGTGGGTCTACATAGAAAAAGGGTTATGGGTGAAGGGTATCATGATGATCAGGGAGAAAAGGAGATTTTATCTAGGTGGATATCAGGGGCCACCCACCTATTCCACTGCTCAAAGACCAATTTCCATTTTGGCATTTTTTTCCTAGTTTTTGGGTCCTAAACTTTTGGGGTCGTTTTGAGGCCCTAAACAACATTTTTTGGGGCCGCCACAGTCACACTTTCGAATTTAGATAGAGTGTGATGGAAACATGTGTATTCCTTATATACTTCTTTCCAATGAGCTATTGTGCACCTAAAACGAAGATTGTATGAAAAAGTTATGACCCCGAGAAGTTGATGTACCAACTTACCCCATCAAGGCCCACGTGAATTTTGGTGCTTCATCTCCTAGGGTTATGTTTTTGGATGTTTATGGTTTTCTCATTTATGCTTCATGTTATTAAGTCCTTTGGAGCCTCATTTTAATCGACTTATTGCGAATGAGCATAGCTGACACATCTCTTCTCAGACATAATCTACCACCATTCTAACTAGCTTGTGTGCTTTTGCATTTTATAGTATTTTTTATTTCATACAATCATTAATACAATATGAGATTTAATGTATTACTATGGTCCTTGTCATATGTCTGTGTAATTATTTTTTATATCTTTTCTATATCTATCCCTTCATATCGTTCCTAAAATAATCTAGATCAGTGGTATCAGAGCGATCTTCTCCTTATTGTCCTCAATGCATGTCCCTGATGAGATCAGGGTATAGAGAGTTGGGTCTTGAGCTTGTATCTCTTGAGGATAACCTCTCTCTCACACCCAAGTGACCTTCCATGGTGGAATAAAATAGGGATGATAGGACATGATATCCTTTCAAACTTTTTCTTGAGGAAGCCCTCATGCGATAGAGGAATGATATGATGGATAATTTCACCTAGATCCTTCGATGGTTTCCAACAAAACTGGAGGCACCTTCAACCAACAATCAATTAAATGGTGCGAATCCCTTCAAGGTACAAGTTAAATTAGATATTTCTTTATTTGAAGGCCATATAGATGCCAACGCTTTGTAAAAATGGTGAAATCTGCTAGAAGGTTATTTCTCTATCCACAATTTTTCCAACAGTTAAAATATCACCTTTGTGCTCCTTAAGGCCCTTCTCCATGTCATAGATTGGTGGAAGAATTATTGTGAGAAACATATCTATGATTATTTTATAATTTTTGAGACAAGACCCACTTGGGTGACTTTTTTTTATGCCCTCAAGGAACAATATTACCTTGTTGGAAGTTATGATGACCAGTACATGAGATGGACCACATTGCGCCAAGAGAGGGGCCAAACGTTGTCGGAGTTCAAAAATACTTTCCATACCTTTTGCACCAAGATGGGTATCAAAGACTCCTAGCAGAATCTGATCCTAAAATATTTTGGGGCTCTACACAAGTACATCCAAACCTAAATGGAGTTTCTGGACATCTCATCATTGGGATCCTCTTATTAATATGTTGTCGAAATCAAGCAGAAATTCAAGCAATAGAACAAGCGTAAGTTTGAGTCTGAAAATCCGCAACAACCAAAGTATGGTAAGGGTGGCCCTAAATCCCAAGCCAAAGGATAGATAAAGGATGGCCAACTCTAGGATAACCAGCCCAAGCCACAAACAAAGAAAGGTAATTGGAATTCAAAGAAGGACACTAGAAATGGTGTGAGTTCCATAAAACCCCTTGGCATAACACTGATGAATTTCGCTCCAAACTGTCATTGTTGGATAAGATTAAATATGTAGGGTCGGATGCTGACTCATACTCTAATTCAGAGCCAAAAGAGGGAATATGGATCATTGATGAAGAACCTAGTGTCACCGTTGCTACCACACAATTCCAGCCAGAGGAATCAGAGGAACATGAAGAAGGGGAGCGTCTTTTCCACTCGCAGATGTGGGTGAAGGGAACCCCACTCCATTTCATTGTTGATAGTGGTATCCATAATAAATTGATCTCAACAAAGTTTATCAAGAGGTTGAACTTGACAATGATGCAACATCCTCAGCCATACACCATCGGTTGACTCAGCCAAGGAGGAGACATCCATGTCAACCAACAATGTTTCCTGCACTACGACATTAAACCCTTCAAAGATGAGGTATTGTGTGATGTTTCCCAACTTGAATTTTTTTATTTTTTGCTAGGCCAACCATATATGTGGAATTGTCATGTTTTTTATGAATCTAGGCCCTATAGTGTCATTATTACTTTGGGAGATCAACTCTACATGGTACCGGAGTCAGTCCCAAATATTGTGGTCTCTTTGATCTCTACAGAGAAGTGTAGATAGGTGGTTTCTCAGATCGAGCTATTTTTCCTATGTATGGTTCGATTGTAAGGTGAATGAAAGGTCACTGCAACCACCAAAACCTTTGCACGGAGTCTATCTTCCCAACAACAATAAGTGGATGAAATAGTCGAAGAGTACAAAGACATATTCGCCTCGCCTATTGGGGTGTCTATGCACTATGAGTTAAAGATATCAATTGATCTAACACTTAGTTCTCCTCTTCCTAACAACCCTGTATACATGCATTCTATTATGGAGAATGAAGAAATCAAACTCCAGATCCAAGAGCTAATTATGAAGGGCCACATCAGACTAAGATCCTCACATGGAGACTTTGTATTGTTTACAGAGTCCTGAACTAGATCAAAGTCAAGAACCGGTACCCAATTCCCCATATTGATGATATTCTTGATCATCTCAAGGGAGCCAAGTTTTTCAGTAAGATTGATATGAATTCAAGTTACTACCATGTGTCGATTAAGAAAACTGATGTGTGGAAGACAACCTTCAAGGCCAAAGAAGGCCTCTTTGAGTGGTTGGTCATTCCTTTCGTCTTGACTAATGCCCCGACCAAATTCATGTAGATGATGGATGATATATTATGGTCTTTCACAAACTCCTTTGTGTTTGTATATTTGGATGACATCCTCATCTTCAAAAAAACTTGGAATGAACATTTGGAGCATATTCAATGGGTATTGGGCACCCTACGACACCAAAACTTATATGCCAATTATGATAAGTGTTCCTCTGGCATGCAAAGAATCCAATATTTGGGATACATCGTGGATGAATAGGGTGTACATGTGGATCCGGCCAATATCCAAGTCATCTGTGATTGGTTGGCCCCTAAAACAATGACCGACCTTTGTAGCTTCTTGTGCCTTGCTAACTTCTACTGGTGGTTTGTGTTGGGGTTCGCTCATATCACTTGGGACCCAAGCCAAGTGACCAAGGGTGGTGCAAAGGCCAATTTTTTGTGTTTTTCCCCCCAACAAAAAACATTCTAGGGTCTGAAACCCGCCTCTTCTCAGCACCAATCCTCATTCTGTCAAACCTGCAATGACCATTTGATATTGAAACAGATGCTTCATATTATGCTATCAGTGTAGTCCTCACTCAACATGGGAATATGATAGCCTATCATAGTGAAACTCTATCTGATTTTGTTCGAAGATACCCCACCTATGACAAAGAGATGTACTCTATTATGCAGACATGTTGACAGTGGAAGCATTACATTCTAGGGAAGGAAACGATCACCCACATTGATCAAAGGCCTACGCAATTCATGAAGACACTAGGAAAGTTGTAAAATGACCTCCATCAGAAGTGGTCCACGTACCTACAACAACTCCACTTGAATATCAAGTACAAGAAGCATAGCACCAACCTTGTCGTAGATTGCCTCAATCAACCCCTAGTGGCAACACTAACCACAGTTCTTAACTCCTGTGGACATGAGACATATATATGGCCAAAATTATACAATAATGACTCTAAATTTTCTATTGCCTATCAAACATTGAGCACAGGAAAAAAAGTTCCCGAATTTCATCTCCAGGATGGATTATTATGCCATCTGATCCATCTATGTGTTACTTCAAGCGAGCGTGCAAAGATGATCTAGGAAGCTAATTACAATCGTGAAACATGGAATTTTGGTGTAGAAAATATAGTGGCAATATTGAAAAATCATTTTTATTGGTCGAAGCTTTGATAAGATGTTCACAAGTACATCATATCCCGCACTGCCTGAACCATTTCCAAGCCCGCCATCAAGAAACAGGGGCTATACACCCCTCTTTCTTGGGAGTACATCTCCATGGACTACATGTGAATGACTATGTCTTCATGGTCATTGATTGATTCTGTAAGATGGAAATTTTGGCACCCTGCAAGAAGAGCATCACAGCTTCGGCCACCACCAAGCTCTTCTTCACACATATTTGGGTTCATTTTGGGCTACCACAAACCAATATCTTTGATAGAGATAGTAGGTTCCTAATAACCTTTTGGTCTATTCTATGGTCGATGATGGACACCAAGCTAACCAAATCGACTGTCTTCCACCCATAGACTGATGGAAAAACATAGGTAGTCAACAATTTGATTGTCCATATCCTGCAAAGGTATAATTCCAAGAATCCATGCACATGGGATGAAATCCTTCCTTATCTTCAGCATAGCTACAATAGAGATCTCCATAGCTCTATTGGCCACATCCCTTTTCAGGTGTGCTTGGGGTTCCAACCATTGGCCCACATTGATGTAGCTCTTCCCATTGTAGTCGCACAGGAATAGTCCTCCCATGGTCAGAGAGAGGCTAATAGGGAAACCAAATTTTTTTAGCACATCCAACACATCCAAAAACAACGTCATGATATTATGCAGAAACCCAATACGAAGTACAAGCAGTGCAACGATCAGCATCGGGTACTGCACAAATTTCTGGCGAGCGATAAGGTCTGGTTGCATTTGCAGAAAGATCACCTCACAGGAACCCATTGGAAGTTGCGCCCACTTTGATATGGGCCTTACACCATCACCAAGGATGTGGATGAGAATTATTTTGAATTAAGTATTCCTCCTTTCCTTGGCTTGTACTCAATATTTAATGTGGAACTGATCCGACCATATTTTCCACCTCTCCTAGACACTTTGGATGCGACTGAGTAGTTGACCCATACATAACTCAATCCTTCTTGAATTGAATAGTCGATTGTTGATCATTTCATGGAAATAAATACAAAGGACACCCACCAGCAGACTATAAAACTCTATTGGGTCGTTAAAGTAGGGTAGCTTCTTCATTAGGGCAAGTGGCTCACCAGGAGTCAGGTTCAACAAAAGTTTCCTCATATGATGCAGGAACTTGATGCAATGGATACTATTGCTTCCTAAGGGGGGAGGAATTATCCAAGTTGATATCGGTGGCCATCCACCTATTTCCATTTTGGCAGTTTTTTCATAGTTTTCGGGTCCTAAACTTTTGGGGTCATTTTCAGGCCCTAAACAAAAAAAATTGGGCTCACCACAGTCACACTATATGCTTTAGCTAGAGTGTGATGGAAACATGTGATTCCTTGGATATGTTTTTACAACAAGCTATCGTGCGCCTAAAACGAAGATCATATGCAAATGTTACGACCTCAGGAAGTTGATGTACCAACTTACCCCATCGTGGCCCACATGTCCTTTGGTGCTTCATCTCCTAGGGTTAGGTTTTTGGAGGTTTATGGATTTATCATTTATTATTTATGTTAATAAGGCCTTTGGAGCCTCATCCTATCTAGATTCTTACGAATGAGCGTAGCTGACACATCTCTTCTCAGAGATAAGTTACCACCATTCTAGCTAGCTTATGTGCTTTTGTATTTTACAGTGTTTTGTATTTCATAGTCATTAATAAAATATGAGATTTATTGTATTATTGTGTTCCTTGCAATATATCTATGTAATTATTTGTTATATATTTGTTATATCTATTCCTTCATATCGTTCCTAAAATAATCTGGATCAGGAATCCAATGGATATGTCCCAAATAAGGGTGTCGAGACCATAGAGAAAAAATAGGCTTAAAAATGATAGGTATCACGATGAAAAGAGGAAACCAATGGGATAGGTCTCAAATAAGGGTGCATGTAAGCCCCGTAATTTATTTTTTTAACTCCCTACAGATTTATACTCTGAACTGAATAATACCGCAATGTCGAAATGCCCAAATTCTTAACAAGAAAAAATGTGTAGTAATTTCACAACTAGAATGTAGGAGGAAAGGTTCCATAGAAATACATATTGTCTATTCCTTTTATGTTATGCTTCCTTCCAAAGGGTTACAGTTTTCAAGGTTCCTACAGAGAAGGGTTTACCTTGTGCTATATCTCTTTGATATACGTGTAGGGTTGAATAGTAGTACTAAGCCCAATATCTCAGGGCACCAACTAGGGACGCTAGACTATACCCTTATCCGTACTACCCAATTAGAAAGTTACTAGAGAGTATCTTCCTGAGTATTTTTCTTGATGGCACTATAGCAGTCAGGAAGTCGATCAATTGATCTATGTCTAGTTTCAAGATACCTAGGGGGGATCCTGATATACTAGAGGTACTTGGAAGAGAAAGTTTGTATACATGTGTCTTCTAATGCGCTACCACTCGAAGGGGTACCAACATGGTTTATAAGGGTGTCCAACAATGTGAGATTAAAAACCTCTTATATTATTTCATGTATGCTTCCCAGATCGTCAATTTATGTGTTGAATGATAGATCATTGTAGTTTAAAGACATCAAAACACGTCTCTACCTTGAAAAAAAATTAACCCACAATTCTAACCAAGGAAAGTTCTCTAATACCACTTTTTATGCACCTGGTTATATTTTATTGAGAATTAACATGAATATCATATAAATTACCAACGGAACAACATAATATAGAGAATAACACACCAAAATGATACCTTTATTGAAATGGGAGAAATATTCACTTTTCTCTTCTAGGGGGAAACCTCCAATAGAGAAATTCTCTATTACAATAATTCTCAAGACAAATACTTCTCATGCCATTAACTCATATTTATACTAAATCTATCTAGCAAAAGAACAATCTAGATGAATATCTTTCTAGAAGCGGAAGCTTTGCTTAGGTCTTCTTACATTTGACTTGTTCACCTTATTAACTAGGCCTTATTTACTAATATCATCCTTTATTACATGGAAAATATATTATTCTACCTACGTGATGGGTTACGAAGATTAGGTCCCTAACAAAGAGATACAATAAATTAAAGTATTATATGACAACCTATAAATAAAAATACTTACTTATACTAGTAGTCCTTAGTAGAGATATTTTTAAATGACTTAATCATGGAAAATATTTAAGTGGTGGTGCATGAACATGACAAGAATATGTGGATATTTGATGACATTATCAATCCTCGAGAGATGTTTATTTTCTGCAATATGAGGTGGATTATCCTACATATGCTTATGCAAGTCTAGCCACTTTGTGTCTATTACACTTAGTGTCGAGAACAAAGTTGGACAATTGAGTTGGGTTATCATGCCAGTAAGCTCACAATGGCATATATTCTAGTGTTCATTTGTGCATTGAGGGAACACATAAAAAAGAATCAACCATTCAACCAATTCCATATCAAGGAAGTCATTGATATCTCTACATAAATCCTATATTAATGTAGGTATTCCATATTTTGTATTCTTTTAACAAATACAACAATGGTTCCTTGACTTCGATGCCTTGTTATAATGTTCAATACAAAATAGTGAAACTTGGGATTTTTTCCCAATATTTGATCACAATACTTAAGTAGGTGCAATGCATATTCATGTAGGTGAACATTCACCAAGCGTGATTGCAACCAATTAGCAACACCTATCGGGAATGATGTTGGGAAAGAATTGTAAAATAAATMTTCCATGTTGTATTTATTTATTGGTGACAACCTAATTTATATCCAAGTCAGAGGTAGAATCTTCATTTTGAATAAAAGTTCATATTTCATGAGATTCCAATTGATCTATCTCAAATGTTTCAATGTCTCCATCATTTTTTTTAGTCATCTATGTCGAATTTTATATAATTCAATTTATTAAATACATTCGTTGGTCGGTAATTTGGAAGAGTGAAGGTCAATTTCAACATCCTAATAATATTTTCCTTTTGAATGTTGTAATACCATGCATCCATTACATTTGATCTACTTACAATACAATCATAGTATTTATATTGGGGCCCTTCTCTTCTAACAATTAAAATATTCAAATCTTCATTGAAATGGGGAAGGATTTTAGCAATTCAATAGATATATTGTAGGAAGTTAAATGTGTGACTACTATATTTATATTGACTACAACAAGTATGTGTGACATGTAGTAATTGATTAAATCATGTTATCAAAATTTCTTCAACCTATGTTAGCACTAACAAGAGACAAGGTTTTTCACCATGACCCATATTGTTCCATCAACAAAAATGATGATAGCATCCTTCCTATTTGAATCTTTGACAAACAGGTCATTCAAATCCTTTACCAACATTGATTCCAAGGTATGATTCATCACAAACATGACACATTTTCACAATTGATAAAGTATTGATACGTCCATGAAACCTTTTATTAAAAGGGGTCATTCTCTTAAATATTTCAGTTATATATCATTTGATAAATGTCCATGAAAACCATATTCTTCTATATGTGTGTTTCCATTTAATGTTGAAGGACTAACATAAACTAGTTATTTTTTCTACCAATTGTCATAATGCATCCTCATAACCTCGCTGCAATTGTCATAATGAATCCTCATAACCTCGCTGCAATTGAACAACATTCTCTGCAAATGTGTTTTTGAGAATTTCATTAAGAGTGTTCATATGAACATCATTGAGTGATTAGGTATCATATATCAATTGTTTCATCTCATTTAAAATGTGAAAAGATGTTGCACATTTCTTGGTATTAGAATTTTGACAAATGAACAATTTCAACTTTTTGATGGTTGTTTTGTGTCCATATTAGTATCCTAAAAAATCAATACATTCATATTGGAAATGAATTGTAGAATACATAGAAGAATGATGTAAATAGAAGTTTCCTCACTTAATCAAATTATGATATTTGGTTGTGGGTAAATTAAATAAAACATTTGTTATTTGTTGTTGCTTTGGTCATTGTTATCTCTTTCTCACACATTTATTGATACTACGTCATTTTCTTCACTAAATGCCCCATTTGTAGAAGAGTTACCATTAGTATATGAACATTCAATATAAATATATTAAATATATATGTTGAAATTGAGAAAAAAAATTATATAAATAAAAAATTACATATTTATGATGGATTATGAAAATTTCTTGTCTAAAAATGGAGGAATACCTCTATTATGTTAAGATAAATAACTACCTCGTGAATGCTAGTAGATATACTATCACGTTTTCTATTTCAACTCGGTGTGCTTCAATTCTAGTTATTACATTGTTTGTCGTGGTACTCACCTTATAGAAGTGATACCATTGAAATTCTTTAAAAGATTATATAAAGATGTCTCTCCACCATTAGGATTTATTCTGATAATTTGGTTTGTATTGCCATCATTATTAGTCCCTATCTAAAGGTAGCAGGGACTACTGTAAACGGTTTTCAATATTCGCACTTAAATTAAGGTTACTAACCCAAAGTTTTACTCTCACAATTCATTGAATGCTTTTTTATTACCTATCAATTACTTCCAATAAGATTTTTTATCCAATCATAAATTTTGAGTTCTTATTTGGCCTCATTTCAAGGCAAAAGGCAAGGGGCAATTAAAGTTAGGAAATCAAGTATGTATTTGCGATGTATTACAACAAGGTGCATTAATGCACCCTTCGAGTTAAGCAATAATCCTAAACATTAAATGTTTGGATTCTTCAATATGTATATTAAACTTCATCTAAACATGGTGGCAATGCCTTCTCGACGTTTCTGCATGTGTTGTGTCGGCCTTTGCTTATTTTACCAAGAAGTCACTGGTCTGCATGTGTTGTGTTGGCCTTTGCTTCTTTTGTCAAGAAGTTACTGCATGTTTTGTGTTGGCCTTTGCTTCTTTGGCCAAGAATATCCTCTTTCCACGACCTGCCTCTAATAAAGCTGGAGTGTTCACGATAAATCTCTCTAGCTAGGCATTATTTCCTCCTTGAATACATTTTATTTGTAGGGGGTCAATATTCTCCTCTACTTTTCCCAACAGAACCGAATTGTATTTATGAAAAAGTTTGTGGATACAATTCCTTCTATATTCACAAAAACAATCTATTTATACAAATAATATTGTAATATGCGTGTGTGATATGTCTAGGCCGGGATCCCGTGCAAAAAATAGAGGCAAAAAATCTACAAAACACACACACAACGCCTGGAATGGAGTGCATATCAAAGAGCAAAGTATTGGCTTTGAAATTGCAAACATCTGACCAGACAAATTTGTGATTTTCTTTTTCTACATAGCAGGGATAAAGATGAAACCCAATATTCTAATGGGGAAGTACGAATTAGGGTGCCTGCTAGGGCAAGGGACGTTTGCCAAGGTCTTCTATGGTAGACCCTTTGTGAAGACACAATATCCTCAGTTGCAGATGCATAAAAGTATTTGCACTTGAACGAGGGTATGCAGGGAAATTTAGTTTTGATAACTTTGTCCTCAGAAATACTGAGGTTCATGTGCCTGATTTTCATCTACTGAATTCTATCCAACAAAATTCTATCCAACAAAGAAAAAAATTCCTCGAAATCTTCTCCATTGTTCTCTATTGTCGTGCGCTAGCGTTTGTCCTCTACTCGAACTGTTTCATTTTGTGAGGCCTCCTGTTGAGTGGAAGGACATGACTCCAACTCGAAAAATCGTTTTGGTTGCTTGCCGGAGTCCATGGAAATACTTGTTCAAATATCAATCAATAATGGATGGAACCGGCATTGCGATCAAGAGTTGAGAGTAAAGAAATAAGAGGGAAAACATCCTTACTGTTGCTACAAAAATAAACCTAGAAGTAGACCTGACAGGAACCCACTCAATTCACAAAATACTTCATAGAGAATAATCAATATCTCTATACTCTCTCCTCCATATAAATATTGTTGATTAGCGTTTACTTGATCAAGCATATATAAATCTTGATGACCAACGCTTACTTGAGCGATTTAACTGAAAAGTTATGCAAACCCGAGAGACCAAGATTCGATCCCCTCTAACAATGAGAGATAGGGCTTTGATCCCCTCTAACAATGAGATGGCATGGGAATTAATTTACATGAGTTCGATCTTGACAGGATGCATGGCCACCATGCGTATGAAGCCACCACATCTCCAACTTACATGAGTGGACAAAAACACATGGACACGGAGTTAGCGTTGGTTGGAAGTTGAACAATAATTCTAACATGACTTTAAAATCACGAAAGCCCTCTGAAAACATATCAACAATAATATTTAAATAAGACTTACATAATTTTATAGATGTAATTAATCAAATTTGTTCAAACTCCCCTTTCATTGTTTGTTTGTTAGTTTATTTCAATCATTTTTTGTTTCAACATATAGATGTGATGTTATACACTTTTTATAATATGAAGTTATGATGTGTTGTTATACACTTCTTATAATTTTAACTAAATTATAACTTCAATGTTATTATACACTTCTCTAAATTATAACAAAGACATATTTTCTCAAATGATTGGACTTTTACTTAACATCTACCTTCTATATCTGACTTCCAAGGCCAAAGAAGATGTAGACATTGCCAAGATGCAGATTTTCTTCACAGAAAAACTGTATTGTGTTTTTTAATGGCATATCTATCCAAGAGATCAACACGATGTACATAAACAAGAGTTATATATGTTTGCCTCAGTTTCTCTACCTTTTTATAAACTTAAAATTCCAATATGCTTGAAACAATGCCACCATTGCCATTTTAAAATACAACCCGTGACATTCTTCCACTATCGCTCGAGGATAAGACAAACCGATGGAAGAAATATATATACCTAGTCCTCCATATCTTCCTTCCAGTAGTTAATTCTCGAGTTGTGAGACGATGGAGATTGAGCTTTTTGGTAGACAATTACACGCCACAATGACGAACTTCATCGCACGACCTGATTCGGATCTTGACTTTGTACCATAAATGCATCCTCTTTCACATATCAACATTATGATTAAAAGGCTCATTGCAGTGGTCCCTTAATATGCAAGGACTAAGTTGCTTTGCAACAATCCTTGTTATATGTAGATATCAATTATAAAAATTCACTTAAAATGTATGATCTTCTCATGATATCAATCAATCTTTGTAATTTTATTGGTTCTTGATGTTGAGAATCTAGAACATGATGGAAAGATTGAACATGATGTGTGTGTCTCCTACATTTGTTTATGCACTCATTTTTTCCAATAATTTAAACAGTGTCTAACATTCATATATTCTTTTATTTCATGACATATTAATTGGCATCATTGATTTCTCCTTTCAATTCAGATGTTTAATATGGATTGTGGTTGTCCATATCCTCATTTGTATTATAGGATGACATATCTACAAACATATAAACATTAATACTTTTAAACAATGTTGGATAAGAGTAGATTATGAAGAGAAAGTTATAGAGGATAAAGAAAAGAGATATAAAATAGTAAGTGAACATGAAATAAGCATCTATAAAATGGTTATATGATACAAATAAAACAAAATTTTGATTCCATATATAACAAAGTAAGTTTCTTCTTTACGAAGAACAAAGTAGAGAGATAACATATTCATAATGGAAATTGTGTAATCACAGACATATACCATACGTATACATCAAATTAACATGAAATAAGCATTTAATTCCTCTTCTATTATGGGAATAAAAGGAAAATTCCATTACATATATAACAAAATAAACAAGTTGCTTTATTTTTATTTTTTTTTAAGTAAGGACATAAGAAATTGAATGATTTTTTTTTTCCTGAAGTATAGATTGAAAAAAGTTTTATGTTTTTTATGTTTATAGTACAAAATAATAAGAATTGAATTCTTAGTTCAGGTATTTTTTGTTTTTGTGGAAACTATTGATACATCATGTAACATACTTGATCCCATAAGTACCTTCTAAGGGATGTGGTATCAATTTGTTTTGCTTCTTCTAACAACCTTACTGTATTCACAGACTCATGGGTGGAGTTCTTGCGAACTCATGGTCTCACAGATTCATGAATGCATATTTCTTCCCTTCATAAGTTCGTCTGAAAAGTCTCAACACTTAGCCACTTTTTCCATCTATGCAGAATCATGGACGTACAACTTTGTACCTCCTCTTCATAAGTCCGTCCAAAAGTCTGAACACTTAGTCATTTTTTCATATACATGGGCTCATGGACTCACAGACTCGTGGACTCATGAATGCATAATTCTTCCCTTCATAAGTCCATCCAAAAATTCTCAACACTTGGCCACTTTTCCATCTATGCAGAGTCATAGATGTAAAAATTTGTACCTCATCTTCATAAGTCCGTCCAAAAGTCCCAATACTTATATTAATTTGGAATTGTCTCGGGTTCACGAGTTGGCAAACTCCTTCATCTTACCTTCCCATATTTGTGAACCCATCGTGCTCCTAAGTCCATTGTCTACACATTACACATGTGGACCTACCCAACGTTGTATCTTGGATTGACATGTGGCACTCAAATCACGTCACCCTTTGTTTCCCCAAGGATCATAACACCATTCCACATGGCACCGTGGTCACCCTCCACGTGGACTGACGTGAGATAAACATCATCACTAATGCCTGACAAGGTTAGGACAATTGTCTTCCATGTATTGGGTGGGTGACGTCATCCCGATATATCCTACTTTGGAGAAGGTTTTCTCATAGTCTTTTCATCGGATTAGCATATCCAATGCTACTTCGACGTCCTTAAATTAGCATGTATCTAGTATTTAATGATATGTTTTTTTCTTGAAGGCTTACCTAAGACCTTTAGGACCATTTGGATGTTGTAAAACCTGCCCCAATTGTTAATATTTTCTCAACATGATATGAGGATGAGAAAATTTGTGCCCAATACACTGTCTGTAGTTGTTTAAGGCCTTTCTAGCCTGAAATACCAAATTTTTACTCTTATGACTTTCCATAACTCAACTTTGCTTGAAACAAGATGGGTAATTACCCCACTTATCATATGTACAATTATTAATTCTACATAGTCAATTGAAGATATAAACAAATCCGTCAATAAACATTTTCAGGTTATTACAACTACAACACTCTATTATTGAACCATCCTCATCACCAATATTCTCAAGGTAATAACAATTATGGAACCCATGAATGAATTACCAGTTTACATCACATATACAATTTTATATGGAAAAATCACTTAAACATCATTAAGAATAAAAATTATTTATGACCATAATTCATAGTAATTTGCACACTAGAATTCAATGGAGGATTTCATATATTCTCAATCAACAACAATTAACCAAGCACATAATGAACACTTATATGGAACAATTGAACCACGAATTGCATGCATACCTATGACTTTCCTCCCAACCTTAGACATTTATCGCCACAAACTGAGAACGGGTCACCCTGGGCTTGAACTCCACTTGGTCAAGGATAACCTATCCTAGGAGGTCTTTCAACAACAACATTATCTCAATACAGGTGCCAAGTTCCACAGACTCTACTTTCCCCACATTCTTTTCCCACCAAGGAAGTGAGCACCCTATGGATGCCCACTTCCCTTCTAGGCTTCAACAACAAGTCAAACAAGAATAATTAGAGTTCTGCGATGGCAGCTTGGCAGCTTTGGGAATCAAATTCCCTGCAATTATCTCACATGGAAAGACTGCACATGGGCCTAACAACCCTCTTATTCATCTTAGAAACTCTCTCACCTAGAGAGAATGCACACAGGCCTGACAACCCACCTCTTCTACTTCTCCCAACTATTCCTTCCAACGCTCTTCAACCAAATAGTAAATCTTCCACTGCACATTCCATAATGCCCCTGCCATATCATACCCAACATACTCCCCTTTTTTTTCATTTTCTCGACGATATTTATCGATCCCATTGTACTTGCATGACAATAGAATGAAACTTGTCACTCCATGGAATTCTATTAACCCACTTGGTAATTTGTTTCCTCCATCTTTGGACTTAGGGTAACACAATATACATGTGTCCATAAATTACAATCTTAAGAAAATATTATTAAGATATTCTCTTATGTTTAATCCTCCTTAGGTTTATCCCTTTTTGGTTAAGATTCTTGGCATCCTTTCCCACTCAAGTGGATTTCATCCCCTTTACTCTTCTTGTCAGGATGGTTTACATGTAGTCATGTTTTCTTTCATTAATTTCTAAATGAAAATACACAGTACTAAATAGGCTCATTGGCCAAAAGAGGTTCCTGGCTCACCAACCTATATGCATACTTGTAAGTACATTTCAATTGGGGTTCATCCCAGGGGTATTACATTCTCCTCCCCCTTATTTATGCACTGTCCTCAGTTCAACATATAAATATGTAAAAACAAAAATCCAAAAATTTACAAAACGATGTGGTTATTCTACCCACATAGCATCTTCATGTTCTCAGGTCGCTTCCTCAGATCCGTACCAGGTCCATTGGACCTTTACCAGATTTATGGCTCGATTCTAGAGTTTTTTTTTTCCAGTCCAAAATGCATATTAGTTGAACCTGGAATTCTCCCTCTAGATCTACCTAAATCACATCCCAATCAATCACATGATTAGTATCAGGCACATATTTTTTGAGTAAGGATACATGAAAAACATTATGAATTCTCGTGGAGGCTAGTAATGCAAACATATAAGCTACAAGACCAATCCTTTCCAGAACTTCGAATGGCTCACATTATCTTGCTGATAATTTTGAACACCTTCCCAATCTCAAGGAACTTCATCTTGCTTTTACTTTCAAAAATACATGGTCACCTACTAAAAATTCTCTAGGATTTCTATGCTTATCAACATAATGTTTCTTCTTGTCTAGGGAAGCTTTCAAGTTATGTTTTATCTTCATCACTTGATGTTGGATTACTGAGATGGGGGGTGAATCAATAATGAGAAAATATAGTACTTTTAACCATTGTTTATTCTTCAACAATATTCAACAGTATATCATCAACAGTATAATCATAAACATCATCACATCACAATATATACGTAGTACACCAGTATTTATATGGAAACCCAGATGGGAAAAAACCACAGAATGATTTTCGTATATATTTATCAAAAGAAAACATTCATTGGAAGCACCAACTTCCGATTCTCCAGCTACAATTGGAAGGAGGCTTCAACCCCCTATTCTCAGGCTCCAACCTGAAAGAAGCTACAACTCCTTGATTTCCTGGCTCCAACCAGAAGGAGGCTACAACCCCCTAGGTTCTTTAGCTACAACCAGAAGGTGGCTACAACCACCTTTCCTTGCCCCGTCCAACTTCCCTGTAATATAAATGAAGACCAATTGTCGCTATCACAAAATCGGCCACTGTCACTACCACTATCATTGTCACTCTGTCTTTGTCACTATCACATCAACCTGTATCTTCTCATCAACCAACTATACTTGTACCATACCATGCATAAAGTGTATACCAATATACATAATATCTCATACATCAATCATGAAACAAAAGATACACCCACAATTAATATCGAATCATGAACTAGAGCATCAACCATGTACAACCTATGCCAAATACCATATCATCAACCATATCATCATTGAAGTATCTCAAAGAGCCTATGCATGCCCCTCATGCATACATCACCATACAACATGGATACCCCTCAACCATATAAAATCAACTCAAGGATGTGATCTATAAGAACCATATCAATGGTGTGCCATGCATAAGAGTGCTACTCACTCATCCAAATAACCATCATATACCATATCCAAGTACAAGACCAACCATACCAAGAATGCCTCAAGCATTCAAAACATCATAAGAAAATATAAGAATTAAAAAAAACTTATAACCATACCATAACTTATGTAGCTTACCTGAACCTGTAGAATGTTGACTTGTGAACTTGCTTTCAGACTCTATGGACCTAATGCCAACATCTATTCAAATTTTAATTCACTCCATCCTTCATGACCTAAATCCTCATTCAACTAGGGGAACCTTAACCATACTTAAGGGTTTCTTGTAGACTTCTTCAAAGCATCTTCCCGTTAGGGCCATGCTTAGAGCTACACCATAAGGGGACCACTTTGGAGACTTCTCCAAATACACCCATCACATCAATTGACATCAATCCAATATCCATTGACATCAATGACAACCAACTGTCCAACACTTGATCCTCCATATCCTGGAGCAAATCTGGTCCAATTATTTTTCTATCAAATGGATTGTCCCAACTTATTGGTGTATTGAATTTCCTTCTATAGAGTGCTTCAAATGGACTCATCTTTATAGATGCTTGGAATCCATTGTTATAAGAAAATTCAACCAAGTGTAGGTAATCCTCCCACTTTGAGGGTTTATATATGACATACGTTTTCAACTTGTCTTTTATTATTTGGTTGACTCTTTCGGTTTTTCCATTTGCATTTTACATATGTAGTACTAGTACATATTTTGAAAATTTCGATGTTCTATTTGTGGCATTATGGACAAAATTGGCCATGATGTCGAAAAATAGAGGAAATTTTCATTTTTTTTCATATTGCCCAATAATGTCGCTATTACCACGTTGATGTATCTCTTGCCACATTGTCATCTCTCTTTCCATGTTGTCATCATGCTTGCCATGTTTTCCACATAGTCATCTCTCTTGTCACGTTTGTGACATAATCGTCTCTCTTTCCACGTTTTTTATGATAGTTGTCACATTTGCAACGTTGTGGAAACTAGGTTTTCCCCCTCCAACGGTCACCTAGTATTTTGATCAAGTCAACTTTGATTTGGTCAATAATCATCGAAATTGCAACGTTATACAATCTATAAATATGTTTCATTTTACAGATGTTGCGACAAGTTTTCTATAATAATGACACTTCAAAAAGGGTTTGTGGGTCTTCTCGACGAACAAAAAACATGTATTTTTTCAGTATACGTTTGTGGGGAAGAATGTTAGAAAACATTATAGTTGAGAAAAGAATTAAAGAGGGTGAAAAGGGTGATGGTAAAAGTTATTGCCCTTGCAAAAATTGTTGTACTAGACGTCCCAAAAGAGTTTTAATAGCAACAACTAAATAACATTGTAGAAAATATTGGCACATGGACGGGGGATCAAATGAATATTGTCCCATGGTATATACATTCATTATCTATTTTAATATTTATTGTATTCTCAAACTTTTATATTTTTTTATACTTGCACTAATTTTTCATGATTGTTTGTAATTATAAAGTTAGATTTGCCCCCTAACTTTATGCACAAAGCACCAAGTAGTAGAAAAAATGATGTAGTACAAAATGAAGAACTTGAAGCAGATAATGAAGATCAAGTTAATGATCCCATGGAAGTAGATGACAATAATAGCATAGTTCAATATGATGAGACAAATCAAATCATGATTCAAGACTTATTAGGTCATCTAGATGAGGATCATGGAGACAGTAGTGAGGTATTTATTATGGACCTCTGATTGAAAAGGAAAATAAATGACTTTATAAAGGGTCAAGAGAAAATCTTCTCTCCACTACATTGTTGCTAGTGAACTTGAAAGTTACGAATCATTTGTCTAACACTTGTATGGCAGAGATGTTAAGGTATGTAATATGTTTCTTCACATCTACATAAAGGTTGACTATTCCCCTTTTTTTTAAGTGTTAATTAATGTGTAAAATAAAAATGCAATATTTACAATCCCTATTCTTTACATTAATTATTTATTTTTTATGTTTTAGATTGTTAGGTGAATTTCTATTACCCTCGTCAAATATTTTACCTCACACATATCGAGATTTACATGCCATTATGAAATACATTGGAATGGAGTATCAAAGTATAGATGCATGTCCCGATGATCATATTATATATTATGGACAACATGCGTCGAAAACAGAATGTCCGGTATGTGGTATCAGTAGATATCAAACCGATCAAGTAACAAAAATGGTCCCTCGAAAGGTTCTATGACATAGTCTCATAATTCCACGTTTGCAGTGAATGTTCAGGTGCCAAAGCATAGCACAGTTTATAGATTACAATGCACGAAAGAGAGTTGAAGTTGCCGTTCTTTGAATGCCTGCATATGGTTATGCATTTAAGGAAATTGCTGCAAAATGGCCATAATTTACAGATGAACCTCATAATGTTAGGCTTTCATTGGCAACTGACAGTGTTAATCCATTTGAAGAGCTTCAGTCTGTTTAATCAGTGTGGCCTATTTTTGTTATCCTCCTTACTCTTCTTGTCAGGATGGTCTACATGCAGTCGTGTTTTCTTTCATTAATTTCTAAATGAAAATATAAAATACTAAATAGGTTCATTGGCCAAAAGAGGTTCCTGACTCACTAGCCTATACCCATACCTGTAAGTACATTTCAATTTGGGTTCATCCCAAGGGTATTACATTCCCTCCCCCTTATTTATGCATTGTCCCAAGTTCAGTATATACATATGTAAAAACAAAAATCCAAAAATTTACAAAACGATGTGGATATTCTACCCGCATAGCATCTTGATGTTCTCAAGTCACTTCCTCAGATCTGTACTAGGTCCATTGGACCTTTACCAGATTTATGACTCAATTCTGGAGTTTTTTTTCTTTCTAGTACAAAATGCATATTGGTTGTACTTGTAATTCTCCCTCTGGCTCTACCTGAATCACATTCCAATAAATCACATGATTAGTATCAGGTACATATTTTTTGAGTAAGGATACATGAAAAACATTATGAATTCTCATGGAGGTTGGTAATGCAAGAATATAAGATACAAGACCAATCATTTCGGGAACTTTGAATGGCTCATAGTATCTTGTTGATAATTTTGAACACCTCCCAATCTCAGGGAACTTCGTCTTGATTTTACTTTCAAAAATACATGGTCACCTACTAAAAATTCTCTAGGATTTCTATGCTTATCAACATAATTTTTCTTCTTGTCCAGGGAAGATTTCAAGTTATTTTTTATCTTCATCACTTGATGTTGGATTATTGAGATGGGGGGTGAATCAATAATGAGCAAATATAGTACTTTTAACCACTGTTTATTCTTCAACAATATTCAACAGTATAATCATAAACATCATCACATCACAATAGATACACAATACACCAGTATTTACATGGAAACCCAGATGGGAGAAAACCACAGAATGATTTTCTTATATATTTATCAAAAGAAAACATTCATTGGAAGCACCAACTTCTGATTCTCCAACTACAAATGGAAGGAGGCTCCAACCCCCTATTCTCATGATCCAACCTGAAGGAAGCTACAACTCCTTGATTTTATGGCTCCAACCAGAAGGAGGCAACAACCCCCTAGGTTCTTCAACTATAACTAGAAGGTGGCTACAACCACCTCTCCTTGCCTCGTCCAACTTCCCTGTAATATAAATGAAGACCAATTGTCACTATCACAAACTCTTCCACTGACACTGCCACTATCACTGTCACTTTATGTTTGACATTATCACATCAACCTGTATCTTCTCATCAACCAACTATACTTGTACCATACCATGCATAAAGTGTATACAAATATGCATACTATCTCATACATCATCATGAAACAAAAGATACATCAACAATGAATATTGAATCATGAACTAGAGCATCAACCATGTACAACCTGTGCCAAATACCATATCATCAACCATATCCATATATGTACCATATCATCAATTAAGTATCTCAAAGAGCCTACGCATAACCCTCATGCATACGTCACCATACAACATGGATACCCCTCAACCATATAAAATCAACTCAAGGATGTGATCTATAAGAACCATATCAATGTTTTTCCATGCATAAGAGTGATACTCACTAATCCAACTAACCAGCATATACCGTATCCAAGTACAAGACCAACCATACCAAGAATTCCTCAAGCATTCACAACATCATAAGAAAATCTAAGCATCAAAACAAACTTATAACCATACCAGAAATTATGTAGCTTACCTGAACCTGTAGAATGTTGACTTGTGAACTTGCTTTTAGACTCTAGGGACCTAATGCCAACATCTATTCAAACCTTCATTTACTCCATCCTTCATGACCTAAATCCTCATTCAACTAGGGGAACCTTAACCATACTTAAGGGTTTCTTGTAAACTTCTTCAAAGTATCTTCCTGTGAGGGTCATTCTTAGAGATACACCATAAGGGGACCACTTTGGAGGCTTCTCCAAATACACCCATCACATCAGTTGAAATCAATCCAATATCCGTTGACATCAATGATAACCAATTGTCCAACACTTGATCCTCCATATCCTGGAGCAAATTCGGTCCAATTATTGTTCTATCAAATGGATTGTCCCATCTTATTGGTGTATTGAATTTCCTTCCATAGAGTGCTTCAAATGGACTCATCTTTATAGATGCTTGGAATCCATTGTTATAAGAAAATTCGACCAAGTGTAGGTAATCCTCCCACTTTGAGGGTTTATATATGACATACATTTTTAGAATGTCTTTTATTATCTGATTGACTCTTTCGGTTTTTCCATTTACATTATATGACATACAAAAATGCATTCCTACATATGTTATTTCTATTACATTATTACAGTTATAAGATTAATGATGAGAAAAAATAGTGGCCACATGTGTATGTATCTTTTATCATAGTTTTAATTATTTTTATGTATTTTCGATTGCGTGAGTTGATTCTTCATCCTTTTTTTTGAAGGGAATAATATTTAAAGAACCCAAATCATATATCTATGAAATCTTTTATCCTTTGAAAATGTAGGAAACAATAATTACATTCCTATCAACAAGGTGGACACACATTATCAAAATGCATATATTTACCTTGATATGCAATTCAATATTTTCAAAGAGGAATTGTTGACACCTTGCAAAGACTAATTAATTAAAATATTAAGTATCAAATGTTTAGAATAGTATTTTTTTACTACACGAGAAACTATTGAATGTGAAAATCTATGTTTTCATAAAACAATTTGAGCACTGTATTGAACAATTTTCTATGTTGACATTTAATAACATTAAGTAGCCAAAGAAGCATAGAAAAGCCAAAATAATAATTTTTTCATTTGATTTAATCTTAGTACCCTCAATGTTAGCATTAAAGTCTTTCAAAATAATGTACCTCCATGCATCTTTAATAATTAGTGATAGATTTGAATTAAATTGTTCCAAGATATGTTTGTCAATTTTTCTATGATACTATGATCCCTTCAAAGTCACAGACAATAACTCATGTATAGAATCCTTGTCAATGTTTCATCGAAACCTGCACAAGAGATCTAGCTAAAGAAAGTACAAACAAATCTTATCAAGAAAGGACAGGAGATTCAATTTGGAAGAATGAAAAAATATATTCACACTACTTCAATGAGTTGATCAATGATCGAATAATTGATAAAATGAATGATCAATATGATACAATGAATGAGTGGAATACACTCATATATAGGGAAGAACATTCAATAATTAAGAAAAGAAATCAAGTATATAACTTTCCTTAGGAATGCATGCATGCATAATAGTGATCCTTTTAAATAGAAAGTATAAAGTCGAACTAGTCAGTTAACTCCCTCTGAACTAGTGTGTCGAAAATAGTAATCTCTCCAAAAAACCCCTAAACATCACTATGGAGTAAAAATGAGTCCCAACAACTAGGCCATATTAGGTACTCATGTACAATTCAACTAATGAACACTGAATAAAAATGAGGAAAGAAGGAAAACCACGTGGGAACAAAACCCCCCCTCAAAATAAAATGCATCAAAAGAAGAAAAGAGAAGATGAGATCCACCATGTGGCAGGTAGACAGTCTCCAAAACCAACAAAAAATGACAATTCAATGAAGCATGATATGATGATGAAAGATCATAATCTCCTTCAATGAGTGTGTTGAAGATGAAATTTTGTAGCTGATACTAGTTGAAAAAAATCATGTATCTCCAAACATTAAGGTGCTAGCTTACACCAAAATGGTTAGGCGAGTCATAGTGCTTCTAAAACATATAAGTAAACACCATAAAAGTCATCAAAATAGTGATGAATGGAACTGTAAAGGAGACATAATCAGTCAAGTCGAGAGAAATGAGAATGGTCCCCATGTATCATGGATGAAACACATCTATACGATGTCCTCAAACAATTTCTCAAATGGTGCCATGACCAATCATCAAGCCAACAATAAGCAATCCTCGGAGTTGGTACCTTTCAAATATGTTGTTGTATACGCCTTTTCATCAATGATTTGAAAGGAGAGGAACCGAAAAAAGGTTGAGGATACCTGCAAGGAAGACAATGTTGCCTCCGATTAAGATGTGGAGGATGTCTATATGTGGAGGATGTAGACCCTGTAGTTGTTGTTGAAGAGTCTTATGCTACCAAAAACTCTTATGCTGGTGTTGAAGAGTCTGATAATGGAAACTCTAATGTTGAAGTTGGTGTTGAATATGGCTATGAAAGCTCCAAAGATGTATCAATAAGAGATGTAGGTGGTGGTTTATGAAACTCAACAATAGAAGAGTCATATTGTGTGATGGAATCTTGTGATTGAACAGAATGAGTCTTAATGTCTGAAATATCAAGACAACTTTCTACTAGCAATGAAGTCCCAACAAAACCAAGTCTGACTTTTACTGGTCTCATCATAGGTTGAATTGGATGTAAAATCCCTTGTCCATTATTACCAAGGCCACCACCAATCTATCCCATATAATGCATCAATTTTGACCCAAAAACATGAGTGTGCAACTCAAAAGTTGGTGAAGGAAGCTTGGTAGTACTTAGTAATGCAACAACGACAATAGAAGTAAGAGATTGTTTCACATCTTTCTATAAACAAGCAATAATATCTTCCTTCTCTTTTAAATCAACCAAAAAATGTTCATTGAGAAGAGTGAATTTCTCCTCCATATCATTAATGTGGGTTATTCAAGTATCAAATTGAGCTTCTTGATCCTCCATTAGACTCCCAATGAGTCCAGAATCCGTGGAAAAATAGGTACACATGTTTTGAAGACAAATATTGGATCTCTCTTGTTCACCTCGAAGTTTTCTAACTTCTTTGAGAAGATTTAGATTCAGACTCTGAAGGGTCAATATAAATTCATCTTTTTCCTCCATTACAATGATTCTTTCCCAATTTAGTCTGAGAAACCCCTAAAATTTTACTCTCAATCTGCGAGTGAAAAAATTGAGAAATCATTGTAGAAAGGGCATATCAAATGGAAAATTTGTATCAGTTCCAGGAGGTGATCTTATGGCTTCCTTTCTGAGAAAACGGTGATGAATTTCACCAAATGGTTGAAAACCCACTTGCAAAATGGGTCAATTTACTTCTACAATGGGACATTTCCTCAGAAAATTAATATTTTTGGAGAAATCACTACAGAAATGTCACTTTAAATGGAAAATTCATATTAGTTTCAAGAGGCGATCTTCCGGATTCCTTTTTGGGAAAATGGTGAGGAATTTCTCCAAACAGTTGAAACCCCACTTGCAGAATGGGTCGATTTACTTCTCATGTGATTCATATCCTCATAAAGTTAATATTTTGGGAGAAATTCATTTGTCTTTTACATGGATTATGCTCGCCAAAACTTCGATTTTCCTTATTCTCTAGCTTGTCTGGCTTTCTCCAAGCAACTTAGCTCTGATACCATGTCAATGTTTCATCGAAACTTGCATAGGAGATATAGCTAAATAAAGTACACACAAATCTTATCAAGAAAGGATTAGAGATTCAATATGGAAGAATGAGAAAATATATTCAAACTACTCCAATGAGTCGATCAATGATCGAATAATTGATACAATGAATGATCAATATGATACAATGAATGAGTGGAATACACTCATATATAGGGAAGAACATTCCATAATTAAGAAAATAAATCAAGAAGTTATCTTTCCTTAGGAATGCATGCATGCATAATAGTGATGGTTTAAATAGAAAGTCTAAAATAGAACTAGTCAGTTAACTCCCAATGAACTAGTGTGTCGAAAATAGTAATTTCTCCAACAATCATTAACAATATCTATATTCCCTCAATTAGAATTTAATTCAACCATGCCAAGTCCATCCAAGTCTCACATATTAAATTGGGAAATACATTTATCTACAAAGATGATAGTATAGCTTGAAGTTTGTCTTATTGCTCGAGACTCCAACAAAGAACATTCAAATATCACATAGATGACTCAACAGAACCATGAGAAGTAAATGATTTCTTTTGTATAATAAGAATACATTAACACAATGCATTTGATGTAACTCTCACAACTATGAGAACTTGTTACTTTGATTTCAAATGACCACTTACTTGAAAATGAGTGTTCATAAATCTTCCTTTCAAAAACTTTATATTTTTTCAAAACTAGAGAATGACTGAAATTGTTATTTAAATATTGAATGGAAATTACATTCTCATATGAATATCCTAATCACAAGAGTAATATATCATAAATAATGTACATTTTATTTATGTCCCTTTGAAAAATAATCCTCAATCCTACATTTTTTCCTTTCTTATTTTTGACCTCATGCCAACCCCCTAAAGAAGCATTTGCATTGTTTGAATGTATTTCAGAAGACGGCAGGTCAATATTTGTAGAGGGAACCAATTCCTAATTGGAATTAGAGGTGTTGGATCCATGAAGTCTCTTCATCCCCCCTAAATGGGCTTCATTTACAACTATCACTTCAAGGAGGAAGTATCAACATTCAAGTCCTCTTCTCTATCCCCCTAGGGAGAATAGGATACATAATTTAACACTTCTAGACAAATAATGTTCTGCTTTTATGAGATATTAGTTCTTTGATTAGATTTTTTTTTATCATATTCATCATTTAAATAAAGTTTCTCATATACTTTCCATATTTTGTTTTGGCTTTATGTTTGTTCTTCTTTTATGAGTAGACAGGTGCTCAAGGAAAATAATCATGGACATGCCCTATTTTTTGGTAGAGCCAACATTATAAAGTGATATGCTCATAGTCCATAACATAAACCCATATAAAAAATTTCCTCTATAAGAGAATCTTGTCTAGTAGACCTTGGCTAATGTTTATCTCAACACATATTCTAGTATATGTGAAAAAACCCCATCTTTATCTACTTTTTATATTCGTTTACATAACTTCCCAAAGCATTGTTGATATTTTTTAAAAGTGATAATTGCCAAAATGAAGGGGAAACATTGGGAGCCAAGCCTAATCTAGAATTTTTGTTATGTAGACATAGTGACAAGATTGACAGTAAGGAAATATGGGATAAAAAAAAAATCCTCTCTACCCCAAAACCATGAGCCCTCTTCTAAAAAAAAATTCTAAAAAAAAATTCTAATCAAGAAGATTTAACAAAAAAATAAAAATAAAAACACATAAGCAAAGGAGCAAAACCACAATATTAAGGTTTTCTCTATAAGGGACTTGTCCATGATTTGGGATCATACAGTGAGATAATAACACTATATATTTAATTCCACCTCAATAGAGTGATTGGTAAAAAGCATTACATCAAACACTCAACTTGCATACATTTTGTGAAACACTTGACTTGTAGCAATGACCAGGTCCATGTAATTTTATGAAGATCATGTCTTTTGTCAATCACATTTTGTGTATACATTTCATTAAACACATCTCATGCAAACCTTTCCTTCAATTCTTTTATTGCATCCTTGATATTGTCTTCCGATCAAAACCCATGGAAAACCTTTGCAGCAGGAAGACCTTGAGAAGAAACGACGACCATTACATCTCCCTAGTAATATGGAAACTAGTTCAAACCTATGAAAAACTCACCGATAGAGTCTTGGAAAAGACATTAAAACCAAACTTTCCAATCAAATGTGCATAAGAATGTAAGTCCCCTCCACAAGAACCGATAATTAAAAAAATTTACAATCGCAACTTCGATACCCTTTATCTCAAGGATGTATCAACTTGCAATATATTCATTTTTGTGTTCTAAAACATCCTTAATATAATATCCTTTTTTTTTTTTTTTGTAAAACTCAACAAATTATGTAAGTCATTCAAATATTTACATGGAATTGAGTGCCTTTGCATTATTTCTTCGTACATAAGACAATGTATCCATAATGTATCATCACATGCATATCATCCTTAATTTATTTTTGCTTACATAGTAAGCTTAGACATTATTGTCTCTTTATATTTTACATCTCATTGTTTCAATTGATACATTATGAGAACTTATCTTGAATTCACAAAGTAAATGGTTTGCATGCATTATTGTTGTTTTGTATAAGTAATCATTGGGTTGATCTCACTTGATACAATCTCATTATCTCATTTTCTCACAAGGTTCTTTCTGTAGCATCTTTATTACCCACTTTTGCACTAAGTCTCAAACGACCAATGGTTCATTGGTAAATATTTTTCTTCAATTCCCTATTTTTTACCAACCATTATCTTAAGATGTCATCATTTCTTGCATTAGTGACCTATTCCTACCCATATTCTTTATTTTGATAATATATGTAATAAATTGGCATAATGCTTCACCTTCTAAAGGAAACATCTCAGTTTATACCAACATCATAAAGTAAGGTGTTTTCATTTTAACTCCTATTTTCTCTATTAAGAACAATTTCTTAACTCTTTCAACTTTCTTTCAAAGTTCTTTGTGGGTTATTTGGAGAGGCCTAGACCCCAAACAACACAACCATAAAAACAATTGTTTGTACCAATGTTCTAAAGAGTAGCTTCTTCAATTCCCAATTCTGTAAATGTTTGTTTTTATATTTATTCTCCATAGAATAAAGGACCTTCATGGTCCCTACTACCTATTTTTCCACACAAGACTTCCAATTATAACTACAATCAAATTCAATGAGAAAATGCTTATTTAAGAAATTAAGATGTATTCAAAGATTATCTTTGTGGCTTCCCAATAACACATCATGGTCTCCATAAATCATCAACAAAATCATAACCTTCTATGTATATCCCCCCTCCCCCATTCTTCTTGTTCCAATCTTCTAAATCTGTAAATATGTCAAATATATTAATGTTGATTTTGATTTTTGTATCATTTAATGTTGATTTTGATTGTTTTATCATTTATTATTCACTCAATTATACAATAAATTTTCTCCATTCTTTCTCAATGTTTTTATTCAAGGGATTGTATTAAAGGCTATAAAATATATACAAAGCAAAAATAATACTATTACCTTTCCCAAGTGTTTTTTTATCTTTAATAGTTACCATGTAGTCAATGGTTAAATGTTAAGATAAAAACAAGATTGAGAAGTAGCTTTAGGATTGTTTTGTTCTACCCAAATGTAACAAAGAAAAGTTATATGTGTTGATTGATCACTATAAGTGGAGAATAATTTGCCCAGGGATTGTTCAGATATATTTGAACTAAGTGGATGCCCAAGGATTATCTGGATGCCCAGGGATTGTTTGAGATATATTTGAACTATATGGAGATAAACTGCTCCCTGTTGAGATATATTTGAACTATCTAGAGATGTGTATGAGATTTCCAGATCAAAACTTAAAAAAATGTGTATGAGATGGAGACCTTAAGGTCAGGGATTTGGTTCAACTATAGTTTTTGGACATGCCGAGATGAGTATTGAATTGTTCACACTGTGCTTTTGTAATACCCTTGTTTCCCTCAACTTGTAAATATAACTATAACTTTCCAAAAGACTATGCGCAGGCTAAATATGTTTAGATGTTGGAATTGATGAACCTTTTTTTTATAAAAGGTAATGTATGTATTTTTGTTACTAAATAAAATGGATATTGTTGCATAATTGTTGAAGGGGTTTGCCAAGGTAGATCATGATGCATGGGAGAGATGGTGAGGGGAACCAACAATGGTTGAGATGACCCCCACCAGACTAGTAACTTACTAGATTTAAATTATTCAAACCCAGAATAGTCCTCTGACCCAAAAAAATAAATTACCAGTCAGGCTGGTAGTTGGGAAGTCCTCCTCAAGAGTCAATGAGGAGATGGGTAGAGTACCCATCTGAAAACTTCCTCACCTAACCACGAAATGGGGATTGGGACCCACAAAATATTGTTGAGGAATGAAATAAAAGAAGGGAATTCATGGGCAGAGGAGAGGATGCGGGGGGAATGATTCAAGAAACCATTTTCTGAAGAGGGAGAGCATGTGGAGCTCTCTAGTTTGGGGAGAGAACTAAAAAGACGAGTTCATTTTGGGTACAGGAATTTGTTGGGAAGAGTATTCAGTCCAAGATGATAAACGAGGTTGCAAGAATATGAGTGACTCAAGAAGCACTCATTGTGAACCCCCTTGCTTGGTAGAGAGAGAAACGATATGCTAAATTCATGTGGGAAGACAACAATGATATTCATCCCTGGTTGTTGCTAAACAAGAAGGAAGAGTCTCTCTCAGAGCATCATGATTTAGCTAGGGGGTGGCAAGTGGTAAATCCATCCAGGAGTTGTTGTGCCTATGGTTGAGTGCAAAAGGGAACCCCTCTCAGTAATTTCTTCACTATCTAGTTTCTTGATAAGTATTCTTATACCCTGTGTACTACAATTGAAATGAGTAGTTGGATGTCTGTGTCTATGACTAAAATTTGTATTGTATGATTAATATTAGAAATGTTTATTGTTTTTATGTGAACTCCTTCCTTTGAATGGTTTCTTTTTTCCTTTACTTAGAAGTAGGAGGCATATTATACATGGGTCTTCAAATGAATTTAGAAATAAGTTTATGGTTTTTGTGCTGGTTGGAAAATCCTTAAGGGAATTTTCTCAAGGATTGATTTTGTAATGTAAGAGTTGGGGCAGAATTCACTGGAACACTTCAGTCTTTTCGACCCCTAGAATTTACCTTCGCAGGTTACTAAATTTGAGCTATGTGGAGGAAGGGTGACTCCTTCAAACCATTTGTTTGTGTGACCGAGGGTTCATTCCCACGGCCCTAACCAAATCACAACTAAGAGTCGATTGTGCAGCCCAGAAAACTTATTAGGGGATCCATGTGACAAGACCTTGGAACCCTTCGCTAGGTCCGAAAGGAGCTAAGCTATCTTGGCTTCAGAACTTTAGGAGCCCGAGGCTCTGGGATGTTGTGACTTTACAACATTCAAAACTAGTCGAAGGAAACATGTCGGTAGGGTTACCAGAGAGGTTGACCAACATCTGGCGGTTTCCCTAACTGTGACCGTAGGTTTTGTCCCATCGTTAAACCCTGATCCACTTACCACTCGCAAAGTAACGTGAGCCATAGATTTGAGGGTATTCGAGATATTTCCTGACTGTTGTATATACGTCGTGGTTAGTCCGGTGTTGACCAATTCGGGAAAAAAAGAGTGTTAAATGGGTGAAACCCCGAAATGTCAAACTTGTTAACTAATGAGAACCATAGATCTGAGGATATTTGGGATCTTCCCTGACCCTTGGATCTACATCGTGGTCAATCCAACATTGACCACTCTGGGATAAAGGGTGTGTCAAAAGGGTGGAACCCCCCAAACATCAAAGTCGTAAAGCGATGAGGATTGTCGATCCGAGGATGCTTCGGGATCCCTCCTAACCATTGTATCTAATCCATGGTCAGTCCGACATCAACCAATATGGGAGTAAAAAGGAAATTAGACAGCCAAACCCCTGAATATCAAAGTCTTGAAGAAATGGAGGTTGTATATCTATGGATCTACGTGGACCTATCTTGACCGTAGGATAAAAGGGGTATTGGGAGGTTGTTGGCGGGAGTTTGGGCTTCGGAGATTTGGGCGATTTCCCAGGTAGGAGAGGCTAGAGTCTTCCAAAGGTTGTCAGTATGGAGTGACGTGGCACATTGACGTCATCTAGGGTGATGTGGACCCATGTTCAGCATGCCACATGTGACCTTGATTTGTGTTTTTTACAGACCTTGTATGCCAGTTGGAACATGACATGTGTCACCCATTGGTGGGGCCACATGTCATCTTCGCCCTTTTCCGCATTTCAATCTCTCTAGCACATGCTTGTTTGGCCTAATAGTGGGTGGAGTACCTGGGAAATTGGTAGTTCAGGACTTTGGGGAACTTGGGATGTTGGAATGTTGGGGTTAATCGACTGAAGGCCCTGATATACCGCCCATGCCTTTTCACTTAACGCGCCACCACGTGTAAGTGTGGACCCTTCAGGAGTCTGGTGTTTTGTATCCTGAAGGTTTGGGGTGGTGTATTGGATAAGTTGAAAGGGTCGAAGGTCAGAGTCACGTGGAAATATTCTAGGGTTCCGGGACCCCAGATGATATGCGAGTAGAGAAAAGGGTGTTCAGAGTTGGAGCGTCGAAGCTCCGTATGTCGAAATCATTTAATGCTATGTGTTGAACGTAGGGTAAATCTCAGCCATTGGAATTAATGGTGGTTTGACCTCCACCATAGATGCAGGAGTTCTAGGTAAATTTGATACTTCGGGACTCCGAGATTTTTTCATACATGGACAGGAAGGAAAAGGGGCCGAATACCCAGTAATAATGAAGGCACCAGGAACATTCCCTGTAACCGCCCTTCCAATGGCCATGCCATCGATAAAGGATGAAAACCTTGGTTAAGTCTGTGCCAAATGGAATGGTATGAATCTGTTGAACCCACATGGGTTCCATGTGGCCTTTGACCAATGATTCCTAAATATCTTCAGAAGGGTATAACTTCCAATCCAGAGCTCGGATTTGAGCATGGTAACAGTCCTTGGAAAGCTCTTAGTGAGCAAAAGACGATGAAGATATGCGGAAGAGAATTCACAATGATTGAGAAAAGATAAATTCTTATGCCCCACCCCTCAAAAGGATACTTAAGGGGTTGGATGTGTTACAAAGTGGTATCAGAGCAGGCAACAACACTTGGCCTGCTTGGGCTCATGAATGAGTCGCATAAAAATATTATTAGAGAAATTTTAAGGGGTAACACCCTATCTTAACCCATTCATAAGAAACTTATCTAAACCACTGTTGAGAAGAGGAATGAAAATTTATGTTGTTATATCTTTTGAAAGTTTGAATTGTGTGTTGCTAGTGTTCCAAATAAAGAAGATGAATTCACCTTACAAATTGTATGTGTTGTTCATAAACTAGTAGATAATTAACTAAGAGAAAATGTTTTATCAACACTCAAGCAATCAGTGGAAAACAGGAAAACTACAACAAAAAGGATGGTGACACACCATGATTTGGGGGAAATCTCCCACAATAGAGATGAAGAATACGATGAGAGGAGGGAGGTGGAAACCCCTCCATATTTGAATGAAATTGTAAGAAGCCTCATGGAGGAATTACAGAGTTGTAGGGATGATAAAAGAACCAGAAAAGAGAATTGAAATTAATACATTCCTACTGCAAATCCTATTAGATATACAAAGGAAGCTACAACATGGACCAACAACCAGTCACGTGGACAAACATCGTACTAAGAAAACCCAAAGTGCGCCTGAGATACAAAATCATGGTCCTGAAAGTGGCCACACAAGGAGGAGCACCTCAAAGAAGGCCCAACATGGAGCCAAGAGACACTCAACGGAAGAATCCTCTAGTGAAGAAACTGACAACTCCAAGGAATATTCTAGTAGCAACACTAGTTCACATTGCCAAAGGAGAAGAAAGAAGAGAAAACATTCTAAGAGCCACAACCCTGAAGAGTTTAAGAAATCCAAACTGACCACTTTCGATGGAGAAATTAAAAATGGGGAAGAAGAAGAAGTTTGGCTACTTGGCTTGAAGAAGTACTTCAGAGTCCATTACTACTCTGAAAACTTAAAGGATCGAATAGCCATTTTAAACTTGAACGGAAATGCCTCCATTTGGTGGGAGGACCTTTGGAATGTGAAAGGAATCCATGAGAAGGAATTTTCATGGATTTTTTTTAGAAATACTTCAAGAAGAAGTATCTTTCAGAAAAATACTTTGATGGTAATACCAAGGAGTTCTATGAACTCAAGTTAGGACAACTCACAATAGATGAATATATCAACAAATTTCTTGAGTTGATAAGGTATGTGGCCTACATAAAGGATGAAAAGGTAAAGATGCAACGATTTATTAGTGGACTTCCTCAATCCTTCCAGGACAAAATTGAATTTGATGAACCCAAGACCTTGTAAGATACTATCTGGAAGGCGAGGTATTTCTATGAGAAATTCAATAATAAGGTAGAACCTCATGAGGACTGGAAGAAGAAAAGTAATTTTGGATTCAAGAAGAAGGGATTTAAATCCTCAATATTTAAGAACCATGGGAAAATTTCTAAGATAAGCCTTCCTACTAAAAGTGTATATCAACAGAATTTCCCATATCATAGTGGTAATAAACCCTTTGGAGTAGCCCCAGGTAAGACTGATAATACAAAGAGAGAACCCTTGAAATGTTGGGGTTGTGGTGAAGAATATATGTTGAGGTATTGTCCACATAGGCAGCATGAAAATAGGAGGGTCTTAAACTTCCAGGAGGCTACCACAGTTAATGATGTTGCTAGGAGCATGCCACAAATTTATGCATCCTTGGATAATAGACAAGTTGACCACCAAGATTCAGTGGTGGAGATGGAAGGTATGATTGCCAACCAACTAGTTTCCATTTTAATTGACCGTGGTTCTAATCTGAGTTATGTTTCCCCTCAAACTGTTGAGAAATGTAAATTGCAGCAGGTAAAACATGCTAAATCATGGCTAGTAAAATTAGCCACTAGAACCAAAAGAAAGGTAACAGAGGTCATACCGGCATGCCAATTCAGTATGAATGGATTACCCACCCAAGAAATTGAACATGCTCCATTTAGGATCTTATGACCTTTTGATTGGAATGGACAGGTTGGTTGCCCATAAAACCAAGTTGGACTATTACAATAAAACTTTGGAGTGTGAACATGCAGAAGGGAGAAAAATAACCCTATAAGGAATTCAAAAACATGTCTCGGTGAGACAAATATTCGCCCTTCAAGTGAAGAAGTATTGCAGAAAAGGATGTTATTTATATGAAATACAAGTGTTGAACTCTGTTGAGAACAATAAACCAATCCTAGAGGGCCATCCCATATTAAGAGAGTATAAAGATGTGTTTCCAAAATAGGTGTTGGAACACACACAATTTTTGAACTTTTGAGATTTATATTTTTCACCTCTTAGGAATAAAGTTTTACCCAAAGAAAGAAAAAACTTGGAAGATGGGATTTTAATTTTAAATCAAATTCATTGATTTTTATTTAATAATAAAGTGCATACAATATCTGTCATCGATGAGTTTCATTAATTTGATCGAACGATCCTAACGATCTCTAAAGTTCTGCAGCCGCCTGAGTTTTGAAGAGTAAGTCTCTAACGATCTCTTTAGAACTCAGTGCTTCATATGTTCCAACAAGTCTAAATGATAAAAAACTCGAAGCTCTTGAACCCAAAAAATAACAGCTCACAATAAATCCTAAATAATTCATGAACACGAGTCATAGGACACGTGTCTTTTAAATCTTTCATGAGCTGACACATGGCACTTATTTTTGAAATTTATGTTGGATGATTCACATTCTCTCGAGTGACACGTGGCACCTCTCTCTTCTTGACATGTCATCCATAATAATGTCATATCTACCACATCACTCCAGGAGATGGCCCTTCAGGAGTTTAACAAATAGTGAGTTCACGAATCACCGAAGTTTCAAAATGTCGAAGTATTGGAAATTTCAAAGAGTAAAAAGGAGTTAATAAAACATTCAATAACGAAAGTTAATCGCGATTAAGAGTTAATTAATTACTTCGTAGGTTCAGATTTTGAAAAGTTCCCTATGTATTGGATTCAAAACCTACAAAGTGTGAAATTCTCACATACTTAAATTTAAACACGGTTAATTAAGATTTAAAAGCAATTATTCAGAGATTAACTTCTTCTCCGATTCGGGATTCCAGAGGTTTCCACCCTGTCACATCCAAAGCTCCCGAACGCGAACCATCTAAGTATTGATGGAATTTATGATCAATTAAGGATAATGATTTCAAACGAGGATTGTGGATTTCCAGGTAGTAAATTCCATTAAGGTTAATAAATTCCTCGTCAATGAGGCTATACGAAGATCAATAAACTTTTGTTTGAATAAAATCACTTCAATTTCAAAATCTTTTTCACCATTCGCAATTAGCATTTTAATCTAGTGAACAACTCACAGACTTCCCCTGTAACAGGTAATCTCACTCTGTTTCCTTGAGGATTATGGCGCCGCGAAAAATGGCAAAAACTCTTGATGCAGTGGGTGAGGATTCAAACCCGAATGCAGACGTTCTATCAGACACTTGTTCCCTCATCATTATTTCCATGGGCAGTTACTCTTCCCTGTGACTTTTATCCATACCTTGATGAGCCAATGTTGTCATATGCATTTGATTATCCTCCCCCCATGACCTCGACTATAATTCATTGCCCCGCTGAACACACCCAAAGGGACAAATGGAAACGCGATCAAATGGCCAAGAAAATAAGATGAATGATTAAGGTGGCCTTAATGACATGTGTACCTAGCCCAAAGGACTAAGGAAAATGTGTGCTTCTACCAACACACGAAAAGACAGAAGAAAGCGCCAACAAAATTCATCAATATGTACATGTTGTTGTTTTATTAAGATGTATTCTATTTTTAGTTAAATATTGTAAGAAGTCCAACAGTTTTCAGTTGTGACAGATTTTGTATAAATAAATAGATTTAAGATCTATTCAAGGTTGTTTCTTGCCAAATGTAATAGAGAAACTCTCTTTTTTTAGTATTAATACAAGTACAAACAGGGATTCTAAGTTTCGTTCAATTTGAGTTATGTGTTCCCTCTGTGTTTCCATTTCCCCGAATTTCTTTCTGTAACTCTTGAAGAGTGATTGGTTGAAATTTAGTATTACATCTATTGTGATCATATTACACAAGGAGTTCATTCAGTAAATAGATTTTCCTCTGTTATTACTGTGAGTAAAACAAGACCTGTAATCTACGTGAATTACTGCATTTTATATCCTGCTCAAGGGTGCATCTTCTACTTTTGTTCTATTGAAAACAAGGTGAGACTTATCTGTAATTTATACATGAATTTGTTTAACAGTTTTGTAACTCTTTCCACATCATTTGATATTATAATTGTGACTCAGATAATGAGATACAACCTCTGTACTGTCCTCTTATTAATTTCATTTAAAGATCATTTCTCATAAAACTGAAGGTAGAAAAAGCACTCATTAAAACATTTATTTTAAACCTCTTATGCTTGACATTATTCTTTGAGACTTAGAATCAATCTCAGGAACAACATATTTTTGGTGCCATTGTCCAGGACGAAGAAACGAAATCATTTTCCCTGGGAAAACGACAAGGAATTTTTTGGTATTTGATGGTGAACAAAAATTGAATTCCTAAATAAGGATTACTCTATTTTTCACCTGGCGACTCCATCGTAGAAAAAACTGGCATTCGTTAGAAATAATACCAGGAAAAACCCAGACGAAAAGAAGACTACACTAGTGTTAGATCCCGAAAAATTGTTGAAACCAAAGGGATATCTCAGATAGACTGTTTCATCAACAGGTAAGGTCTATCAACCTAGAGTTACACAAGTTAATGTTAAGGTTCTCGCTGAAGAACTAACCCCTAAAGAAAGTTTTAAACAAGTTCATTCTGTAGAGGCATCAACAAGTAAACCTGAAGTTAAACTAGAAACTCCATAGGTAATTATTCCCGAAATAAAAATTGAGATTGACCTGACACATCCTTTTACCAGTGAGAACAAAGGATCTTGTTCAATCCCCACTGTCATTAACACTTTGTTGATTCTTTCCTTTCCCAAAGTAAAAGTTTTTATTTCTTGAAATCCTAAAGAGTACTTTCTATACCTGGATTCATCCCCTATCGCCTCTCCTATATATACATCCGATAAACTTGAGGAACATAGCTCAAGTTTCCCTTTTCCCCATCACCTAGATATTTCATCTCCTCGCGATATTTTTCCCAAAATTCACTCGCAACACCCCGAAGTAGTCAAAAGTTCAATAGTTCAGTCTTTCGAAGTTTTTGAAAATATCATTTGTAGTCCCTGAAGTTCATCTCCTAGAATTTCAATGGTCAGTGTTGGAGGTGTTGGTGCTGGTGGTGTCGAAGGTGCAGGGGTTGGTGGACAAGATCAACCCCCTAGGATATTTTCTAAGGTAGCTACTAGATATGCTCCCTTAGTCCTTCATGTTGTCCTGTATGATTTTCCCAAAAATTACATGAAGAACCTCCCCAAATTCATGGGAGAAGGGGATCTAACAACAACATAACATATATCCTTTTTCGATCAGTTTGTTGATATCCTTGGAATTGAACATGAGGATGTTTACTCAAGACTGTTAATACATACTTTGGAAGGACAGGTGAGAACTTGGTTCAGAGGACTCCCAGTAGGTTCTATATGATCATATGGTGATCTATAAAATGCCTTCCTAAGACAGTGAGGCGAGAAAAATGATCATCTTTATTACTTAATTGAATTTAGAGATTTGAGAAAGAAGACTTATGAATCAGTCCTTGAATTTATTCATAGGTTTAATCATATTTATCAAAAAAATACCAGCCAAAGTCAAACCTTCTCAACCAACTACAAAAGTCACTTTTGTAGGGGCTTTTGATTTCGATTTTTCTCTACTTTTGAGAGAAAGGAGATCTACTACCTTATCAGGAATGCAAGATGATGCTATAGAAATTGAGTCCAATATGATGGCATATGGGAATTTGAAAACTAAGGTTGATATGGAATCCAGAGAACCCAAGCGTTTCAAATAACATGCAGGACCCTCTGGATCTGGAAGGTCTGCAGAGGAAAAAATGGATGAGATGGCCAAAATTATTAAAGATTTATCAAACAAAATTTCCAGGATGGAATTAGATCAAGCCAAACCTGATCCATATGTTAGGAATTAATTTAGGAGAAACCGTAATCCTCAAATACAACAAAGACAAATAAAAAATGAAGATCAGAAGATCCAAGCTCCATTTAAAAATGGAATTTTCATGCAGAGAGATGAAGCCCAAGACTATGAGGAATTAGAGGAAGATATAACGTAAGCGATGATGATCTTGAGCCTCAACTGACCCACTAGGATTATGAGAAATCCTTAGAACTATAATCCTTGTTTAATAATGATGAAAGCATAAAAAATCTGGGGGACTCTACGTATCAAGGTCTCGCCGACTCAATAATGGCTGAACTTCAAAATAAATATGATTTAAGGCCAAGAGAGAAAAATTCTACAAATATTCCACCAAAAAACATTTTATCACGGAAAAAAGTGAGTGATGAAGAAGTTACTAAACAATCAAATGAGGCGCAATTTGCCTAAACAAAGCAAGTTGAAACAAGAACAGTGCAAACTAAGAAGCCAAAAAATACAAAGGCTGAAGTTCAACCCAGAGAAAGTGAAAAAAACAATTGTGGGCTTCAATTTAGAGAATGAACTTAATAAAATTAAAATCCTAATGCCTTTGGTTGAACTTCCTAGAAACTGGATATACAAAAATAAAATCGCTAAAGCAATAAATTTTTTCTGATGCTGAATGTCAAGTTGATGTTATCAATTTGCAGGACAAAAAACCTACAATCATGTTTGATCCACACATTGAAAACAATAAGGATTTTTTTGCTGTGTTCTATATTACACTAATTGTTCACGATCATTTACTTTACAATTTCATGCTAGACTCATGGGCCTCTCATAATCTAATTCCTAAGATTATCATGGAAAAATTAGGCTTTGAAATTACCAAACCTTATCAAGATTTGCACTCGTTTGATTCTAGAAAGGTTAAGTGTCTGGGTATGATTAAAGATTTGGTCGTAAATCTTTCTCAGATTCATGTGAAAAGTATCCTTATGGATGTGGTTTTTTTTTAACATTCCTTCCAAGTACGACATGCTTCTATCAAGATCTTGGGGCGCCAAGTTAGGAGGATCGATTCAGCTAGACATGACTTACGCTACAATCCCAATTTTTGGTGGACAATTCATGCGACTGTACAGAGAAACCAGACTAGCATATACTATAAGTGACCCTCAAAACCCCAATACTTACCCAGTCTATGTTGTTGATCAAGACTTAGGAAATTATATATTATCTATAGATGACGATTTTGAAGAATGTATTGAAGAAGAAAAAAAAAATAGAAATTTCAAAGAAAAATGTAAATGTTAGAGAAGGAATGTGGAAAATGTTCTTTGATGGTGCATCATCCTACAAAGGAGCAGGAGTTGGGGTTTTATTCATGGAACCAGGAGATGAGTATGTTATTCCTTTCTCTTATAGATTACAATGGGAGGTTGATTATACCAATAATGTCTGTGAATATGAAGCTCTGGTTTTAGGATTAGAAGGTGCAAGGAAGTTAAAAAATGAACATCTAATAGTTTATGGTGATGCAGAGATGATTGTAAAACAGGTAAAATAACAGTAGAAATATAAGCATCCAAGTTTAAGATCATATAGAAATTGTGCCTGGGATCTTATAGAGAATTTATTCTCATCCTTTAATATTCACTTTATTCCCAGAATGAAAAATCAACAAGCTGATTCCTTGGCCAAGGCTATTGCGACCTTCATACCACCTACTATTTTGAAACTGAAATATCACATCGAGATGAGACATAGACCTTTGATCTCGAACAATGTTTAGCTCTGGAAAGTGTTTGCAGACGATGAAAAAATCAAACAGTTCCTAGAAATGGTTGACGAGTTTTCTGAAACTCACATAGATCAAGAAAATCAGAATGATCCTGCTTGGATTATGCAAGAAGGGGAGAACCCAGAAAAATTACAAGATAAGATTGCAAATCACCGCATTCTCTTGCTTAAGAAAAAACATATTCCCAGAGGCATGATCCCCTTAGAAAGGTTTTTTGGCCAGGATGACATACCTTTAAACTCTACCTTACGAACTCAATCCGAAGAAGTTGAAGACTGTAATGTAGGAACTAATGAAGATCCCAAAATGGTCAAAATATCAAAACACCTTCTGGCCCAAATAAAGAGTAAGTGCATTGAGTTACTTAAGAAGTATAAAGATTTTTTTTCATGGTCTTATGATGATCTAAAAGCTTACGATACCTTTTTTATTGAACATAAGATTCCTTTAAAACATCGTATTAAACCTTTCAGTGAGAAGCTTAGATAGATAAACCCTATTCTCCTTCCAGTGAGAGAAAGGGAAGTTAAGAAATTCCTCGATGAAAAAATCATTGTTCCACTCAGATACTCTGAATGGGTGGCCAACTTGGTCCCCGTTAGAAATAAGAATGATGAAATAAGACTCTGCATTGATTTTAGAAACATAAACCAGACATCTCTTAAAGATAAATACCCGCTCCCAAAGATGGACCATGTTCTAGAGAAGGTAGTAGGGGATAACAAGATTTCCATGATTGATGGTTTTTTATGTACGATAAAATGTCCTTTGGTTTGATGAATGCAGGAGCCACTTTCCAGAGAGCGATGGATATCGTGTTCATCGGTGAGAGAGAAAAATTTGTTGGTATCTATCTTGATGATCTGACATTTTTTTTCCAATTCTAATGAAGAACATTTGTTGCACCTTAGACAGACCTTCGAAAAATGCAGAAAATTTGGTTTGCCTCTTGACCCCAAAAAATCACATTTTCTATGTAGGAAGGTAATCTTTTAGGACATATAGTATCAAAAGAAGGAATAAAGATTGACCCTAAGTGAGTTGAGGCTATTGACTTGATTAATATCCCTAGAAACAAAAAATAAATTCAATCTTTTTTAGGTAAGATCAACTTTTTGAGAAGATTTATTCCCAACTTTGCTGAAATAGTCAAAATGATTACATATATGTTAAAGAAGGACAATGAAGTAAAATGGATTGCAGAAGCCAAAGCGTCTTCCGAGCATGTCAAAAAAGCTATAGGGGAAGCACCAGTACTAGCAAGTCCAGACTATACAAAGGAATTCTTAATCTTCTCATTCACTTCTGAACATATTGTTGCAACAATACTCCTTCAAAATAATGAAGAAGGATTCTAACAACCAATAGCCTTCTTCAGCAAAAGCCTCAGGGATGCAGAATTAAGATATGTTATACTTGAAAAATAAGACTATGCAATGGTGAAGGATCTCAAAGCTTTCAAAACATATGTCCTACACTCCAAAATAATCACCTATGTGTCAACAAACGCTATTAAGGATATCTTGGTTCAGCCAGACAGTGATGGAAGAAGAGGGAGATGGTTGGCCAAAATTCAATAGTTTGATCTAGAAGAGAAACCGACCAAGCTAGTTAAAGGTCAAGGTCTCAAGAGGTTGTTAGCTTTAACGAATTTCAGAACGCTCAAAATAAATAACCTCGAATCACATGATTATCTCCTAGATATAGAGTAAATTGACGATCAGGCACCTATGATTCAGATTGAAGATAAGTTTTCTTCCTCTACCTAGTACCGTGATATTGTTACATACCTCCTTACTCTTCAATGCCCAAATAATATGACTCCTTCAAAATCAAGGACTTTAAAACTACCCACAATTAAGTATTGCATAGTTGATGGCAAGCTGTACTAGAAAGACCCTCTAGGTTTCTTGTTATGTTTCCTGATAGAAGCTGAAATAGAAGGGGTCATTGATGAATTCCATGAAGGAGTGTGCAGGAGGCATCATGCCTGGAGAGCGATAGTGTTACACCTCAAAATTACTCACTTCAATAGTGTCGCAAGTGTCATCATTACGAGTGTTGTAAGTGTCTCATCTTGTCCGCAAGTGTCGCATCTTGACTATAAGTGTTGCAAGTGTCAAAAATAGTATGTTGCCATATTGCCTATGTCATTCCCATAACGACATCATGAAGACACTTAAGACACCTCAAAATATAGTTTGGAAGAAGGAAAATCACTTGGCAAGAAGTATAAGACCTTTTTCATTGAGAAAACCACAAAAAAAATGATTTTTGGAGAGGAGTGCCCCCCTACCCACTATTAGGGAGCGTTGGCGCACCTTGAGATTCTTTGGGGAGTGTTTGAGCTCCCTGTGCACCCCTTTGGGGGAGCGCTACCCTCTTTTGAGAAAATTATGGGTTTGTTGAGGCAAATTAGAGAAGAATCCCTCAAATCCTGAAGGTAATTGGATTCGAATAGATGGTGAAGGCATGATATTAGGGGAGATCCTCAACTGAAGGAGAGGAATCCTCAACTCATCCCAAATATCTCTCAAGTGGTTGGAATCCTCCAAGGTTATATAAGGAGGCATTCTCATGGTGAAAGGCAGAATAGAGACTAGAGTTTGATACCAAACTTATGATCCTATAAGCGGTAGTGACACAGAATGACAATTGAGAATTACATCAAAATTATGATCTCATGAGTGAGATGTTATCAAATAAATCAATGGATATTGATTGAGCAAAGGGGTTGGACAATGAGAACTGGAAGAGGCTACTACACCTTCATTCAAAGTATTGTAAGTGCTTTTACTTGTTCTCATTAATACAATCAATGCTTGGCCTATTTCTTTCAAACTTATACTTGTTTCATATAAGTTTGTCTGTAGTAGATGGATCTATGATTGAGCTAATATCAATAGAGTAGGAATTCCATTGTATCTTTGTTTGTTTTTTGGAACCTATCAAGGAGCTCAAGATCGAAGCTTAGCCTGGACTTTGCAAGGATAAACGTCGTTCATAGGGTACATATATTTCTCCTTCTCTTTCTTGCATTAGCTTGATTAGATTGAAAAGGAAGTCAATGTCCATCTTAAGAACCTTCTGTCTTGGCCTTAGGATTTTAGAGACCAATATGGAATCCACTTGTCTACAGGGGGATTCACCTACAACAGAAATTGGTGACTCCACTGGGTAGGAGCTCTGATTTTTGTTTCCATTCCCAGATTTTGTTTTGGCCCTTTTCCCACTGATTTGATCTTCTCCATATTGTCTTGTTGATTCTTAGATTGGTTTGATTTCCTCATTATGTCATCAAGATCACCCTGATTGACTGAAGTTCCTTCATTTTTTGAGTTTTTGGACATTTTTCTGAGTTTTTGGAGCAGAGCGCTCCCCCCTTGTTGCTAACAGAGCACTATCACTCCCCTGTAGCCTTACACAAAGTGCTCAAACGCCCCGGTGCCCCTTATACCAAAGAGCTACCCCATTTTTTGTGAAAAAATCTCCAAAATTTGCATTTTCTGAAGCTATTTCTGGGTTTTGGCATTTGCTCAGGGTCCTATACTCTCAGTCCATCTTGATATTGGCTTTCAAACAACATTCTTTCTGAGATTTCATCCTATTTTGTTTGGGATTTTGACATCTTATTTCCTTGCCTTGAAACAACTCTTTGTCTTTGCTGACCTAGAGTTAACTTGTTGTTTTCTTCTCCTTTATATGATTGAGTGAAAATGTTTTTGAGGAAATCCAAAGGTCTGTGAACTTTTCATTTGATCTTTGAGGTCAATTTTCCATCATTTCTCTTTTTGGTTGAGGTTTTGGTTCTTGTTTTTAATTTGGTTATCTTTGTCCTTCTTGTCTATTTCATGACGAGAGTGTGTTTTTTGTTTTGTGTGAGGTTTTCATATGACTGTTTAATCCTGAAGTCTGATTGGCATTTAGAAGTCTTACATCTATTTATCATTCACATAGAGACAAAAGGACAAAATTTTAGTGATTGGTTTGGATATTAGAAGGCATTTCTGAAATTTTTAGCATTGCATTGGATTTCTTTGAGAAACACTTGTATAAGGACATTGCATCTTAGTGTTTGATAGTGAAAACAACTTTCTCTCTTTCCCTTAAATATCCATTCATCGAAAGACAAGATTTCTTATCATCTTCTTGTGCATTTTTTTGGATTTGAGTCATCATACCGTCAGTTTCATTGTCATGCACCCTTTGAGTAAAGAACAACCATAAAATCAACGCTAATTAAAAAATTATCTAGAACATTTTTGTTTTTAGGATATTCCACCAACATTAGACTAGGATTAGCACTTTGGATTAGGCTATGAGTACAACTCTCCAAAGTTTTTCAAAACGAACATTAGCATCCTGAGATAGGGAGAGTCAAATCCAATTTTCGTATAGGCTTTCTGGGATCCCCCTCTCACACAGGGGTTACACACGAGGTCACATTCAGGTGAGTTACGGAGGTTATCCCCCCATGGTTCAAATGTTTGTAGTGGTCGGATCATATATTGGGGGTCACTTGAGGGTATACCCACGATTATGTGTGTGAGCCTCTCGAGTTGATTTCGGACTTGTTATCCTGCCCATACGTTCGGATCGTTCTGTCGACTGTACCTACCCAGGGCATGACTGCGAGTTGGTGTCTGTAGTTTCCATAATCCTTAGGTACTTATATGAGGTGACAGTGAAGGGAAGTCTCATTGTACCTGGGACAAACATTGGTCAAACTCACTCAGGCTCCTTGGAGGGTAAATCCACAATTACTGTGTGGAAGCTTGCACCAAGGTGAAAGTTCGTTAAGCAGGTCACCATTGTAACTGTTCCACTATATCCTATCCCCTTCTTGACCTGATCATGCGACGTTGGATTTCATCACCAACTAGTACAATCATCAAGAGAAGTTTTGTTTGCTTGGTTTTGATTCCTAGATTTTATTAGCATATGTTGTTTCTTTTTGTTAGTTGGCCCTAAGATTTTTAGCATGTACTATTATTCTCAAAAATTGAGCCTATAGACGATAAAGGTCTTTGTCGATCACGTAGGATGCAAGGGCTACCTCCGGAAGGCTACCAACCCTTACCTCCTAACCCTCCAGAAGACAACTACCGTGGAGAGGTAGAAAATCAATCTGATGCTAGAGGTGTTGTTTCTCCTCCGTTAGATAAATCAGAAGGATTTTTGGTTACGATTGAGAATCCCTCTCCTCACACTACATCTATGTTGGTAACCCCTCTCGAACAAATTTTTCTTCATTTATACTCCCTTGGGAACGTCATAGACGAAGAGGTCCCACGATTACCGGAGAGAGTTTTTACTGAAACATATATGGGATCCACAGAACCAACCTTTGGTGATGAGTATAGGACTCCTATTCATCCTAAAACTATAGTAGATACAAATCCCACACCTTCTCATTCTATATGGAGGACTTCATCGGGATGCGATCTCTATGAGAATTTCGAATCCTTTCGACAACCCTTTAATCTTGATGACCCTCCTGTTGAAAGTGAGTCATCTGGTCAAACTATGAATCACCCCATCGATTAGGTCATTAACCCTACTATTCCATCAAAACAATTCCATCCTAATGTTGGAATCATCACCTCTACTCATTCCCAAGGCACTTCAATCCCTACCCCCGCTTTTACGAACTTTGACTCTACAGCTCCACATGTTCCGCACGATCCTACTGTGACAACTTTTCACCCGAGAATGCAGACCTTTGACAACCAAATACAACCGACTGGAGGGAAACCACCATCTATCATACCTATCCTCCTAGAGGACCACCATTCTATTACAGGCCTACCCCTCCCGGGAGAAAACCCCCTTTTCATGCTCATCCTAGAGGGAAACCTCCCTTTGCTAGTCATACCCCGGTCATTAATCCACCACTGGTAGGGGGGAAACCTTTGTTTGCTGGAAACCCTTCACAACCCTGGGGAGTATCTTTAGGAGGCACTTTTACCCAACCCCACATTAGGGGGCATTCATATCATAACCCACAAGGAGGAGTATCGAATCACGTTCATTTCAGAACATATTATGGACAACCTTATCCAAGTGACATCCCAAACACCACCTGGAGTCCTCAGGGACAACAACCTTATCCTCGTCATGGGTCTAATGTGTACCTGCCTCTGGGATCTACTCCTTACCATCCTCAAGGTAAAAATGTTTATCCTCCTTATGGGCAAGAAAATCACTCGACTTATAATGCTCAGAACCCACCAGGTTATGAAAATGTCTCTCAACCATCATCAAATCCTACTTAACCTGGACAACAACAACCGTATGTAGGAGGACCTACTGGTTACAACTATCCACCTAACCCAGTTTATGGTCCTACTGGTGTTCTTATGTCACACCAGTATCATCCACAAATTAACCGACAAATACCTTTCCTTGCAACACTGGATCTCCCATACTTTTCTCGGTTAACTAATGATCATATTTTTCATTCACCGGTTTGGCCAGTCATTCCAGCTAAACTTCCTTCTGATATTCCAAAATTTGATGGAAAATCTGGAGAAGACCCAAATAACCATGTGATGACTTTCCATTTGTGGTGTTCATCAAACTCCCTCATGGATGATTATGTACGTTTGTGTCTTTTCCAGCGAACACTTACAGGCTCAGCATCAAAGTGGTATATTGAATTAACACATGCTTCTTTTCATGATTTCAATTCCCTTGCATGCCTTTCCTCATGCACTTTCAACTACCTATTCACTACGAGACAGGTACTGAACTCTTGACCTCCCTTCGTCAAACTGACTCTATGGATATCTCTGACCATATTCATGAGTGGAGACGACGACGAAGGATGATCAAGGTAATCATTCCTGACATATTATTGGTGGAATGGTTTACTAAATCACTTTTACCCCCGATTGCTCGCGATGTTGCTATGGGTGGCATGGTAACTGAGGAAGAAACCATTGCTCAGGATCAGTACTTAGATTTGGTTTATTCACAATCTGGTACTTTGTATTATTTTCTTACGAATGTTTCTCGAGCTAATACCGATCCATCCAAGCCGTCATCCTCATCTCATGCGAGCGGTGTTATCAGTTCCATCAAAACTCAATCTACTTCCCAATCGACCACACTCTCCTCTACCTCCCTCCAAACTCAAATCTCTGAGGTGAATGCAGTTCAATCTACCCCTTAACAACAATATGGAGGTAAGAAGAAGACAAAGAATAAATCAAAAAATACTAATAACAATGAACAACCAAAAAATCAATCTCAAACACCTGCTATCAAAAAGAAACCACAACGGAAACTAAAATTCCTGTGTATCATTTGTGGTGATGATCACTACACTCGAGACTGTCCACATCACAATGAAGTGGCCAAAATTTTCCAGGGAAATTCACAACCCGATTTTCTTACTCAGCGTTTTCCACAGCAGCAATCCATGGTTTCTCAAACCCCCTCTCTTGGGGGCAGTTCTAGCCATCCTCATGATGAGGCCTCAATGAGTGCACATATTTATATGTTTAATGGTATTAATTTGAACACTCTCTCTAAGACATACGACACACCAGGTAACCCTAACAAAGGAAAGGATACTAGCAGTACCGGTACTTTACCAAATCCATCACCGTCCTCCATTAGTCCTCCATCGGTTAATCCTCCGTCTAGGCCACTTCAAAATGATAAACCTATGTTCAACTCTATCTTACGCCCTCCTAAGAGCATTATCTGCAAAGCTACATTTAATCCTAGTTCACATGCCACCCAGAACTACAACATTGTTGAGGATTTGGCTCAAGCACCGTGTGCTATGTCTACGTTACAAGTTCTACAACACTATCCTAGTCAACGTAGAACACTCTTGGCCGCTATTGGTGCTGTTGATCCTGAGTCATCCAACCATATCATGTTTAACCTAGACAATTATGCATCTCGACTCTCCCACCAAATTGCTTTCCAAGTTGATTTTGTTGTTCATAATCAACAAATCCACTGAACTATTCTGGATGAGGGAGCCTCAACTTGTGTCATGTCTTTAGCATGTTGGAAAGGTTTAAAATCACCCGCACTTAAAAAATCCCCAACGATGTTACGTGCCTTCGATGGGCGAGGTTTTCATCCCCATGGGCTTCTACAGTCCCTACCCATTCAATTGGGTGGAAAAATTGTCACTGTTGATGTCGAGGTGGTCGATGCTCCCCTCGATTACAACTTGTTACTTGGAAGAAGTTGGTTTTATGCTATGACTGTCATTGCCTCGTCGGTCTTTCGATGTGTATAATTTTCTCATCAAGGAAAAATTGTCACTATTGATCAGTTGGATTTCTACATGATCGATGCTCATGCTCCCGCTACCAACAACATTCCTTTTTTGGGAGACCACAAGATCATGTATGAAAGCGTTGGTGTTGGATTATTGAAATATTATAGCCTCATGGGTACCTTCCCTACACCACTTCCACCGACTACACATCATATTGCCACTGTCGATATGATTTTGACCGCAGCTTATCAATCTTTGGAATCATCTGACCCTTGGATTGTACCTAGTCCATTGGAATTCGATGCACTCAGTGACACTGTTCCACTTAGTCCAGCCAAAACATCATACGTTTATATCCAATCCGCTTCTCCCTCATCGGATGACCAACATCTATTGGCACTCGACAATTCCTCGATGCAATCACGGTTAAGTTCCTTGTCGTCTGCAATTGATTACGTTTCCCCAATTTTTCCCTCGGATGAATCTATCATGGAAATGTTGAGCATTGACAAGCTACCTCAGGATGATAACCATCGTCGATCCTCTTTTCTTCCTCCTCATGAAGAAATTTGGGCAGATATACAGTCTATCTCCCCTCCTGATGTCGATTTTCCACCGTCTCCCATTCCTTCAACTTCCGATGATTTGGATCTTGTAGTTGACATGGTGATCTCTTCAGTATGGATTTTCGAGCCTGATCTCCTTACCCTTGTCACGACCCTCGACATGTGTTCCTTCCAGAGTAATTTTCTTCCATCCAGTGAAGATCTCTTGGAAGCCATGACCGAGTTTTGTCCCTTGACATGGTATCCTTCTAGAGCGTTATTCTTTTGGGAGCCGTGATCAAGGAGAGTCCATGAGCATCGTTTCTCTTCTATGTAGCAAGCTCATTAAAAAATGAAATAGAAGCCTTGAGCATAGTTTTCCTCTCTGTAGCAAGCTCATTAAAAGATGAAACAACAAACTGGGGATTGAACCCAGAGCCCTGAGCATAGTCCTTTTTCTGTGTCAAGGTCGTTAAAAAATGAAACAGTCACCTCTCTTGAACCTTCATTTCATCCCCTCTTATCCTCTTTCTCCCTCTAATAGATAAATTGGTGACAACCTCAACGTCGGTGAATGAATTGAATCTTGGAGGGCATGTCTCCATCTTTTGATGATCATTTTGGAGTTAATCCCCCAACTTTCAAGCTAGGGGCATACCGAGATTAGTCTTTGTTCTTTCTCATGCTCGTAAATACATGAGAATGCAACCAGGTAAACTTTTATCTCTTTTTTGGACCTGCATGGATATATGAGAAAGGAACCCCCTGGAGTTGTCTTTGAGCTCTTTTCAGACTCTCTAAACATGAAAAGATTGTCGAGTGATCTTGCTTCCTTTCCCACTCGTTAAAAGGTTTGAAAGGGCATCTTTCAAGTGATAATTTATCTCTTTTTTGGCCTCACGAGACTAACATTACGAAAAAGGACAACAGTGGAGTCATCTTTAAGTTGTTTTCAGACTCTCTAAATATGAAAAACCATCGAGTTTACCTTCTCTGGACTCATTAAAACAATCATACATTGAAGGGCCCATACGGGATCGAACCCTTACTTCTTCCAGTTCGTTAAACAAAGGAAGAGGGACTTACCGAAGGTGAGTCATATCGATCATGTGTTACCCTCCTCAAGATCGTTAAATTAAAAAGAGGTACCCGTCTATTTGTATTGGGGGAAAATTGAAACAAGAAAGCCAAGCAGTTTTTTTAGAACATTACTAGTAACCCCTACGGTCACCCTTGAACACGGCACTTTGTCTTTGCACGCATTTTAATTTGCTGAACCTCTGCACTGAACCAATCCTCTGAGTTTTTTTTACTCCTTTGAGTCACCTGACAAAAGTCACAACATCCATTGAATCATCAAGTGTTGGTCCATGTCATGTTTCTGATGTTGTGCCTCAGTGTTCAAGGGAAGTATCTGCCTCGAGAGTCAACCATCACACATATCCTGTTTCACTACCCATGTCAGTCCATGTTCATTTGATCTACCAATTACATCTCTGTGTCAGTTTCATGTCGTTGATGGGGGATACATCAAGCCCCTCCTTCGACGAGTCTATTCTTGTTGACTTCAACACATTATCCAGGAGCTAGACTTCAAAACCAGTTAGTACCTTGGGACCTGCATACCTCAATGGTAGGCCTCCTCATGTCCGACAATGGGTTTACATCATTGACCTCGGATCAGATGATTCCATGGATGTTCGACTTCAACTCATTCATTCACATTCGTTGGAATGTACTAGAGTACCTTGGGAATCATTGACATCAATGGTGATCTCCCTTGCGCTTGTTAATGATTTACATCATTGACCAGTAATCAAGTGGTTTCTGCCATGTTCGACATCTGGACATCTATTCACATGGTTAGATTTGTACTACATTGGGATCAGTAAGAAGACCCTGGGTTGAGTTTTCACTCTTATATGTACTTTTCCTAGGTTGCGAAGGAGTTCTTTTGAACTATGACACATATATTATTACATAGATCCACTTTGTATTGGTTGTGGCTATGTCTTGTCATCTCGTAGATCCATTGTGTATTCCTCATAGCTACGATCAATTCAGGTCATAGGAGTATAGATCCACATTGTATCTGCAGTGGCTATACCATTTTGTCAATATAATTATGGATTTGCACTGTATTTTATGGCGGACATACCTAAAAAGTCTTTATCACTCAAGCATAGGTATGCCTGCCTTGGGTTTTGAAACATGTCATAATATTTGTTTGATGGTTGTGTGCATCTTTTTCCAGTTTCTCTGCATCCATACCCTTGCTCAAAAAAGTCTACAAAGTACTTCAGTCATCATCGTCTTCTAACTTCATACTTTGGGGGGCAATCTGTTACACCTCAAAATTACTCACTTCNGTTTGATGGTTGTGTGCATCTTTTTCCAGTTTCTCTGCATCCATACCCTTGCTCAAAAAAGTCTACAAAGTACTTCAGTCATCATCGTCTTCTAACTTCATACTTTGGGGGGCAATCTGTTACACCTCAAAATTACTCACTTCGATAGTGTCGCAAGTGTCGTCATTACGAGTGTTGTAAGTGTCACATCTTGTCTGCAAGTGTCGCATCTTGACTATAAGTCTTGCAAGTGTCAAAAATAGTATGTTGCCATCTTGCCTATGTCGTTCCCATAACGACATCATGAAGACACTTAAAACACCTCAAAAGATAGTTTGGAAGAAGGAAAATCACTTGGCAAGAAGGATAAGACATTTTTCATTGAGAAAACCACACAAAAATTGATTTTTGGAGAGGAGAGCTCCCCTACCCACTGTTAGGGAGCATTGGTGTACCCTGAGCTTCTATGGGGAGTGTTTGAGTGCCCTGTGCACCCCTTTGGGGAAGCGCTACCCTCTTTTGAGAAAATTATGGGTTTGTTGAGGAAAATTAGGGAAGAATCCCTCAAATCCTGAAGGTAGTTGGATTCGAATAGATGGTCAAGGCATGATCTTAGGGGAGATCCACAACTAAAGGAGAGGAATCCTCAACTCATCCCAAATATTTCTCAAGTGGTTGGAATCCTCCAAGGTTATATAAGGAGGCCTTATCATAGTGAAAGGTAGAATAGAGACTAGAGTTTAATACCAAACTTATGATCCTATAAGAGGTAGTGACACATAATGACAATTGAGAATTACATCAAAATTATGATCTCATGAGTGATATTCTATCAAAGCAATTAGTGGATATTGATTGAGCAAAGGGGTTGGACAAGGAGAACTAGAAGAGGCTGCTACACCTTCATTCAAAGGATTGTAAGTGCTTTTACTTGTTCTCATTAATACAATCAATGCTTGGCCTATTTCTTTCAAACTTGTACTTGTTCCATATAAGTTTGTCTATAGTAGATGGATCTATGATTTAGCTAATATCAATAGAGTAGGAAGTCCATTGTATCTTTGTTTGTTTTGCAGGACCTATCAAGTTGCTCAAGATCGAATCTCAGCCTGGACTTTGCAAGGACAAACGTCGTTCATAAGGTACATATATTTCTCCTTCTCTTTCTTTCATTAGCTTTATTAGATATAAAAGGAAGTCAGTGTCCATGTTAAGCACCTTCTGTCTTGGCCTTAGGAGTTTAGAGACCAAGAGGGAATCCATTTGTCCGCAGGGGGATTCACCTACAACAAATATCTTACAAGATTTTAAGGGTTGGATATTATTGGCCAAATTTATTTATTGATATGAATGTAAGGGTCAGAGCCTGCAATTCATGCCAACTATTCACTGGTAAGAAAAATCTCCCTTCCCTACCTTTAATCCTACTAAAAGTAGAAGCTCCTTTCCAAAAATGGGGCCTGGACTTCATTAGAGAAATCCATCCGCAATCAAGTGCTCAACATAGATGGATTATAACCACTAATGATTACTTTACAAAATGGGTTGAATCCATTCCAACTCAAAATGATACATATTCAGTAGTAATAACCTTTTTGGAAGAAAAAATCCTATCGATATTTGGTTGTCCTCGAAAAATAGTCACTGAGAAAGCTCAAGCTTTTAAGTCTATGGCAATGATCAATTTCTGCCAGAAATACAATATAGTTTTAGGTCATTCTACAACTTATTATCCTCAGGGAAATGGGTTGGAAGAATCATCTAACAAGAGCCTGATGACTATAATCAAAAGAGTTTTGACAGAAAATAAAAAGGCTTGGCATATCCACCTAAAGTATGCCCTATGGGCGAACCGAATTGGCACCAAGAAATCGATAGGTATGTCTCATTTCCAATTAGTTTATGGTATTGATGTTGTCCTTCCTATCAATCTTTCTCTTTCTGTGATGAAACTCTGGCAGGATGAAAATGAAGATCCAAACGACGTTACGAGAAGGATGAATCAAATCATCGAAGTTCATCAAAACAGAGTAGAAGTGGATGACAAACTTCAAAAGTACCATGATAATATGAAGGCCCTTTTCGATAAAAAATCCAAAGACATGGAGTTTATTCCTAGTGATTTAGTTTTAAAATGGGAGGCTAGAAAATAAGATGTAGGGAAACATGGCAAGTTCGATCATCTCTGGTTCAAACCAATCAAAATTGCAGCTGCTGAGGGAAAAAACTCTTTCTCACTGGAAAAATATTGATGGAGAAATCCTTGACGCTCCTATCAACGGGTGTTACTTAAAACATTTCATGCAGTAGTCATATTTCAGAGTTCCATTGTATATATCGGTTTGGATTGACATTCACTATTTTAATTTTCAATTTTTCTTTTCTTTTGTAAATTATCTAAGTCATTTGATCATTTGTTGTAAATATTTTCAATAAATTATGATTTCTTAACATCATTGAAACAAAATATAAAAACATATGTATCACATACCATCTCTATTCTACGGGATTTTCTGACATTTTGCATTTTATTCCTTTTGCAGGATATATTTGTTTGAACGGGAGGTAAGGATGAATAAGAATTCGACACTCATTTCTCAAACATTTGATTCCTCTCAAAACATGTGATGAATTAATGATCTGCATGGTTGAAAGTTCAAAGGGAAAATGAGGTATGAGTTCCTACCTTTCTAGTTCAAATAAGATTTTTTAGGGAATTCTTTGAAATGAATGGGAAGGAAGTTTCACTCATAATAATACTATCACCCGACCTAAAAATCAGAGAGGTATAAAATTACAGCTTAAAGTGTCATGTTGATAAATTCTAAAGTCATCTTTGAATTAGAAAATAAAATAAAAATAAATAAGCTAGAAGGAAGTTTGAATTAAATGCGCAAACTTTTCACTTCAGCTTTATTTATCCTTTCTCAATCTTCATAGAAAGAAACAAACTCACCTTGAATCTGAGAACTCAAAAACATATTTTCAAAACAAGATTAGGCGAAAATATTTATGCTCCTTTGATTTGAATTGAAAAAGTATGTCTAGGCTAATCCTGGTAATTTTATCTCCTCTGTTAGACTCTAAACTAAATAATTCGCTCAAGGTTGATCCCTGAAAAGATTAAATATTCCCATAAAATTCTCCCCTATAGGCGAAGGTGTATTGAAAATTGAAAGAAAGTTAGTTTCAGAGTATTCTTAAAATCATTGACAGACCTTCTTTTCAAAAAAATTAAATAGATATCATCCCTTGTATGATATACACAGATCGATTTCCCCCACTTCAAAATGTTAAATTATAAGGAATATGGTGAAAGGAAATTCATAATTTGATTTCCCCCATCTTTTCTGAAAGAGATGATGAAAGGAAATTCATATAATGATTTCCCTCATCTCAAAAAAGTACAAAAGTATTGTTTGAAGTGGTGAAAGGAAATTCAATGGGAGAAGTGGATAACTTCATTGGGGTACTGAACAGGCTCGCTAGCAGTGAAGAAATATCTATGATATCTGTAAGGATGTCATACATGTCCATATAACATACGTTGTCACCTAGTTCTCTTTCCGGTGATATTTACATCCTAAACCAACTAGGGATTCCCTAAATAGATTGTTACATCTTCTTAACCTTGATGCAAACGAAGTCAATCAGAGTCTGATATTTCAGCTAAAGCTATTTTGATTATCTTAAAAAATTCTAAAATCAGTTTTAACAAAAGGAAATTTTAAATAGCCTAACTTAAGATCAATAATTGAGTATGTTTCGAAGGTTTTCGGGATTTGGTTAACTTTGTTCTTCTATAAATGATTAATTCTTAAATAAAACTGGAAAATATTTTTCCAAAAGAAATAATGACTCCATTTACACAATAAAGGCACTTGGTCTATTGTTCTTTCATGCCTCACAGGGAGCCACAATCCCCAGATGGAACCTGTGTTGGAACACACACAATTTTTGAACTTTTGAGCTTTATATTTTTCACCTCTTAGGAATAAAATTTTACCCAAAGAAAGAAAATACTTGGAAGATGGCCTTTTAATTTTAAATCAAATTCATTGCTTGTTATTTAATAATAAAGTGTGTAAAATATCTATTGTCGATGATTTTCATTAATTTGATCGAACGATCCTAACGATCTCTGAAGTTCTAGAGTCGCCTGAGTTTTGAAGAATAAGTCTCTAATGGTCACTTCGGATGTTCCAACAAGTCTAAACAGTAAAAAACCTAAAGCTCTCAAACCCGAAAATAACAGCTCGCAATAAATCCTAAAGAATTCACGAACACAAGTCATAGGACAAGTGTCTTTTAAATCTTTCATGAGCTGACATGTGGCACTTATTTTTGAAAATTATGTTGGATGATTCACACGTTCTCGAGTGACATGTGACACCTCTCTCTCTCTTCTTGACACGTCATCCAGAATGAAATCATCTCTGCCACGCCACTCCGGGAGATGGCCCTTCGGGAGTTTAACAAAGGGTGAGTTCACGAATCACTGAAGTTTCAAAATGCTGAAGTATTGGAATTTTCAAAGAGTAAAAAGGAGTTATTAAAATATTTAATAACATAAGTTAATCACGATTAAGATTTAATTAACTACTTCGTAGGTTCGGATTCCATAAAGTTCCCCGTGAATTGGATTAGAAACCTACGAGGTGCAAACTTTTGAAATACTTAAATTTAAACACGGTTAATTAAGATTTAAAAGTGATTATTCAGAGATTAACTCCTCCACAGATTCGGGATTCAGGAGGTTTCCACCCTGTCACATCCAAAGCTCCCAAACGCGAACTGTCGAAGTATTTATGGAATTTATGATTGATTAAGGATAATGATTTCAAATGAGGATTGCAGATCGCCAGGTAGTCAATTCCATTAATTTTAATAAATTCCTCGTTAGTGAGGCTATACGAAGATCAATAAATTTTTGTTTGAATAAAAGCACTTCAATTTCAAAATAATTTTTACCATTCACAATTAGCATTTTTATCTAGTGAACAACTCACAGACTTCCCCTGTAACTGGTAAGTTCACTCTGTTTCCTTGAGGATTATGATGCTGCGAAAAATGGAAAAAAATATTGATGCAGCGGGTGAAGATTCAAACCCGAATGCAGACATTCGATCAGACACTTGTTCTTTCATCATTCTTTCCATGGACAGTTAATATTCCCTGTGATTGTTATCCATCCCTTGACAAGCCAACGATGTTCTATTCATCTTATTATCCTCCCCCCATGTCCTCGATTGTAATTCATTGTCCATTGAACACACCCGAAGGGACAAATGGAAACGAGATCAAACAACCAAGATAGTAATCTGAATGATTAAGGTGGCCTTAATGACATGTGTACCCATCCCAAAGGACTAAGGAAAATGTGTGATTCTAGCAGCAGACGAAGAGACAAGGGAAAGCACTAACAAAACTCATCAATATTTACACATTGTTGTTTTATTCAGATGTATTCTATTTTTAGTTAAATATTGTAAGAAGTCCAACGATTTTCAGTTGTGATAGATTTTGTATAAATACATATATTTAATATATATTCAAGGTTGTTTATTGCCAAATGTAATAGAGAAACTCTTTTTTTTTGGTATTAATACAAGTACAGACATATATTCTAAGTTTCATTCAATTTGAGTTATGTGTTCCCTTTGTGTTTCCATTTCCCCGAATTTCTTTCTATAATTCTTGAAGAGTGATTGGTTGAAATTTAGTATTACATCTACTATGATCATATTATACCAGGATTTCATTCAGTAAAAAACTTTTCCTCTGTTATTATTGTGAGTAAAACAAGACCTGTAATTTGCATGAATTACTGCATTTTATATCATGTTCAAGGGTGCATCGTCTACTTTTCTTCTACTGCAAACAAGGTGAGACTTATCTGTAATTGATACATGAATTTGTTTAATAGTTTTGTAACTCTTTCCACGTCATTTGATATTATAATTGTGACTCAGATAATGAGATGCAACCTATGTATTGTTCTCTTATTAATTTCATTTAAATATCATTTCTCATAAAATTGAAGGTAGAAAAAGCACTCATTAAAACATTTATTTTAAACCTCTGATGCCTGACATTATTCTTTGAGCCTTAGAATCAATCGCAGAAACAAAATGAGGTACCAGGTCTACCTCCAAGAAGAGATAATGAATTTTCAATAGAACTTGTACCAGGAGCGGTGTCAGTCTCTAGAGCACCCTATAGAATGAGTACACCAGAGCTAGTTGATATCAAACTACAGCTAAAGGAGATGTTGGACAAAGGCTACATTCGGCCTAGTGTGTCTCCATGGGGACCACCAGCCTTGTTTTTGAAAATAAGGATGGCACACTTAGGTTGTGCATAGACTATTGACTACTCAATAAGATGACCATTAAGAATAAGTATCCCTTGCTAAGAATCGATGACTTGTTTGACCAATTAAGGGGTGCTACAATTTTCTCCAATATTGACTTGAGGTCTGGATACCATCAAGTCTGAATTAAGGATGAAGACATCCACAAAACAACCTTTAGGACAAGATATGGTCACTATGAATTTGTGGTGGTGCCATTTGGACTTACCAATGCACCAACCACATTTATGTGCTTAATGATTAATGTACTCAGTGAGTTTTTGGATAGATTTGTGTTGTTTTTCATTGATGGCATCCTAATCTATTCTAAGAGTAGGGAAGAGCATGCACAACATCTCAAGTTAGTGCTTCAAGTGCTGAGAGAACATCAACTCTATGCTAAGTTTAGTAAGTGTGACTTTTTCCAAAAACAAGTCCATTACTTAGGCCATGTTATTTCTAAATGAATGGAAGTTGACCCTGACAAGATCAAATCCATTATGGATTGGCCTACCCCAAAGGATGTGTATGATATCATATCCTTTATGGGCCTAGCAGGACACTATAAAAGGTTCATAAATGGATTCTCCAAGATTGTTTTCCCAATCACCTCCCTTCACAAAAAGAGAGTTATATTCATTTGGACATCAGAATGTGAAGAGAGATTCCAACAACTGAAATACATTCTAACCAATGCACTTGTGTTGAAGATTGCAGACCCAAACAAGGACTTCCTTGTGTATACATATTCCTGCAAGGAAGTGCTTGGAGGAGTCCTTACGCAAGAAGGACATGTGATTTTCTACAAATCCAAAAAATTGAATGAGCGTGAAATCAATTATGTTACCCACGATTTGGAATCGGATTCCATAGTACATTCTTTAAAAATTTGGAGGCATTACCTCCTAGGTATAAGATTTGTTCTTATGACAAACCATAGTGGGTTGAGATATTTGTTTGATCAACCAAAACTCAATGCTAGACAAGCTAGATGGATGGCTCTCCTTAGTGAGTTTGATTTTGAAATCAAACATATCAAAGGAAAAGAAAATAGAGTGGTTGATGCCCTTAGTAGAAGTATGAAAGTGATTCACTTGGAATTTGTAAGCACCTGTGATTCAGATGTCAAGGAGAGAGTCAAAAGTGCACAAGAAACAAATGCATTTTTCAAGATTATGAAATCATACTTAGATCAAGATCCCACAAGGTTGAAGTATGAGGGTTATCAATTGTTGAATGATTGTCTGTTAACTTACAAAGGTAGGTTGTATATTCCAAATTGTGATGACTTGAAGAGGTTCATAATATATGACCTACACAAAAGACCATATACTGGACATCATGGTTATCCGAAAATTATCACAGCCACTAGGAAACTATTTTATTGGCCCGGAATGAAAAAGGACATAGCTGATTTCTTAGCTAAATGTATAGAATGTCAACAGGTTAAGGTAGAGAACCGACATCTAGTAGGGTTGTTGCATCCCCTACCAATCCTAGAATGGAAATGGGAAACCATCTCCATGGATTTCATCACAGGGTTACCAAAATCAACCAAAAAAATTACGCCATCATGGTAGTTGTGGAGAAACTGAGCAAGGATGCTCACTTTATTCCTGTCAAATCAACTTGCAAGGCAATAGATATTGCCAGTATTTTCATGAAATAAATATTTAGACTACATGGCATGCCTAAGGAAATCATATCTGACAGAGATACAAAATTTACTTCAAACTTTTGGAAATATTTGTTTGTTGGTTTTGAAACTAAATTGCTATTTAGTACAGCCTATCACCCTCAAACTGATGGGAAAACAGATAGGGTAAAGCAAGTGTTAGAGGACATGTTAAGGATGCATGTAATGCATCATCTCAAGAAGTGGGAATACTACCTACCAATGGTAGCATTTGCTTATAACAATGGCTATCAAGAGTCATTAAAGATGAGCCTTTTTAAGCCCTCTATGGTAGACAATGCAATATTCCAATCAGCTGGAATAACCCAGTAGACAAAATTACAATCGGGCCATATATGCTAAGGGAAATGGAACAACAAGTAGTTTAGATATAACATAACCTTAAAATAGCTTAGGATAGATAGAAAAGCTATGCAGGAAGAAAAAAGACTCCTAGAGAGTTCAAAGTAGGGGATCATGTGTATCTCCGAGTTAGGCCCAAGAAAAGTTCCTTGAGAATGGAAGATTGTGCCAAGCTAACACCAAGGTATTGTGGACCCTTTGAAATTTTGGATAGAGTGGAGCCTGTAGCATATAGACTATCACTTCCTCCCATAATGAAGACACGTAATGTTTTCCATGTTTCATTACCGAAGAAATATATACATGATTCTAATCATATAATTGATTGGTTTTTTATTTAGGTGGAACCAGAGGGAGAATTGTTGCCAAAGCCACAACGCATAATAGATAGGAAGAAAATCTCACTCATGAACAGAACCATTGCATAGGTCAAGGTGCAGTGGAAACACTTTGGTCAAGATGAAGCTACATGGGAAATGGAGGATTCCATGAAACATGCATACCCATTTCTGTTTACGTCTATACATACAGAGCACATTGGTAGGTACAACATCAAGGACAATGTTCTTTTAAGGGGGAGGGTATTGTAATACCCCTATTTCCCCTGTCTTGTAAATATAACTATAACTTGCCAAAATACTATGGGTAGAGTAAATATGTGTGGATGTTGGAATTGATGAACCCTTTTTTTTATAAAAGGTAATGCATGTATTTATATTACTAAATAAAATGGATAGTGTTACATAACTTTTGAAGGGGTTTTCCAAGGTAGATCATGATGCATGAGAGAGATGTTGAGGGGAACCAATAATGGTTGAGATGATCCCCACCAGACCAATACCTTACTGGATTTAAATTATTCAGACCCAGAATAGTCCTCTGACGCAGAAAAATAAATTACCAGTCAAGTTGGTTGTTGGAAAGTCCTCCTCAAGAGTCAATGAGGAGATGGGCAGAGTACCCATCTAAACAATTCTTGACCTGACCATGAAATGGGGATTGGGACCCATGAAATCTTCCTGATGAAGGCAAGAAAAAAGGGAATTTGTGGGAAAAGAAGGGGATGCGAGGGGAATGAGTCGAGAGACCATTTTCTGAAGAGGGAGAGCATGTGAAGCTCTTTGGTTTGGGGAGAGAATTGAAAACCGAGTTTTTTCTAGGTACATGAATTTGTTGGGAAGCATATTCATTCCAAGCTAATAAACGGGGTTGCAAGAATATGAGTGATTAAGGAAGCACTCATTGCAGACCCCCTTTCTTGATAGAGAGAGAAACGATTTGCTAAAGTCTTGAGGGAAGAGGAGAGCGATCTTCGTCCCTGGTTGTTGTTGAACAAGAAGGAAGAGTCTCTCTCAGAGCATCATCATCTAGCTAGGGGGTGGCTAGCAGTAAATCCATCTAGGAGTTGTTGTGCCTAAGGTTGGGTGGAAAAGGGAACCCCTCTGAGCAGTTGTTTCACTATTTGGTTTCTTGATAAGTATTCTTATACCCTCTCTACTAGAATTGAAATGAGTGGTTGGATGTCTGTGTCTATGACTAAAATTTGCATTGTATGATTAATATTAGAAATGTTTATTATTTTTCTATGAACCCCTGCCTTTGAATGGTTTTTGTTTGCCTCTGCTTAGCATCAAGAGAACCAATAAACATGGGTCTTCAAATGAATCTAGAAATAATTTTACGGTTTTTGTGTTGGTTGGAAAATCCTTAAGGGAATTTTCCCGAGGATTGATTTGGTAATGTAAGAGTCGGGGTAGACTTCATTGGAACACTTGAGTCTTGTCGAACCCTCTAATTTACCTTTGCAGGTTACTAAATTTGAGCTCTATGGAGGGAGGGAGCCTCCTTCAAACCATTTGTCTATGTGACAGAGGGCTCATGCCCACGACCCTAACCAAATCACAGCTAAGAGTCGAGCATGCAACCCCGAAAAATTGTCAAGGAATCCATGTGACCAGGACCTTGGAACCCTTCTCTAAGTTCGAAAGGAGCTAAGTTATATTGGCTTCAGAGCTTCAATATGTTGTGTGTAATGTCCCCGGGCCGTCATCCCACTAGCCGGGAAAATGCTATGGTGCGGAACAACATCATACTTATATATATAAAACATGCATATTAAAGATAATTAAAATATTTAACTAAACAACTCAGAGTAAGCACAGGATTACTGCTAATTCACATCATCAAGGACATTAACAATAATTCATATGCACAACAGAATATGTGATAACATATAAGCATCACAGGCATGCAAAACATAATATTAAGCATAAGCTGATATTTATCTTTGAAACCGTGGTAATTCCACCAACTGTGTGTAGAACTTCCACGAACCTCCCAGCCTTAGACCACGCTGCTCATCACTCTCAGTAGTAGGTCACCCCTGAGTTGGGACTAAGCTCCACCGGGTAAGGAATCTTAGGTTAGGTAAGGTTTATAGGAAGAATACACGTAAAAGAAGGAGGATTCTCTCCCAAGAACCACTTATTCCCACTGTCCACAAACTCTCCTTCTGCACATGCCTGTCCCACCCTAGGAGTATACACCTTCTCTATCACCTAGACAATCCTTCGGCTGCTAACCTTCCTTGCCTTGGGCTTCAGCAACAGACCGAACCGAAAATCTCTAAGCTCTGTGACAGCTATAAGGTTCCTTCCAGGATCTCTCTCCTTCCTCCACGCACTCTCTCACTTGGAGAGAGTCGCTCATAGGCCTAACAACCTACTTCTTCAACCACAACCACCTCTCTCACCTGGAGAGAGTGTTTCACACAAGCCTTACAACCAGCTTCTTCAGCTTCGTTCTAGCACAAGGAGGACAACAGTAAGGCTCAGCAAGGAACAAAAGACAGTAGCCAATCACACTCAGCCAAGGGACTGTGTGGCCACAACAACCCACAGTTAAAACACACATGGCATAAACAATTATGGTATGCTCAGGTTTCTCCGAAGACAACAACCCAAGAAATTAAGCACGAACTTGGATTTGCAGTGTGGATAAACCTAGGTTCACAGGACACATAGGTCGACCTTTCCCTCCCGACTGGTTTCTCAGATGTGTGTGGTTATGCAGAGGTCCAACGCATAGGTAAAACAGCTACAGACTGAGGGTCTGTCGCCTTCCCATGAAAACATCACAGGATGGCTTCACAGTTTTCGGGTTTCAGAGCTGTGTGAGGTATGAAAAGGTCGAATACAGAGGCCACGGGATTCACGGTTCAGACAGTCGATGGTCGAATGGAGGAGGAACCCCCAACATGGCTTACTTCTCTAGTTTTAACTACATGCGACCAGATCGACACATGTCTCCCTGGGTCTGCATGTTTCCCATCTTGCACACGTTCCCCTTCCAGGAACTTAAGATAAAACATATACATTTTCATAGCTTTGGAATAATATTTAATTATTATTCCCAAGGACTTAATCCCTCAAGTTTAGCCCCTCTTCTAACCTTTCATCCCCCTCTCCCTTACCCAGGCTTTGTGGAAGCTTAGTCCCCCATCACTCATTTATCGTGGTCGGTCCACACGCAAAGATGCTTTTTTTTTGTATTAATATTGTGCATAATTACATGTACAAAAATCAGGCTCCTGGCCCTCAACACTTAGGCTCCCTGGCCTAAATAACAGATAATCCCACTAGCTTATATAAAATTGGCTCACTAGCCTATAAAACAAAATTACAATTCATAATACAATCGGGGCATGTCCTTGGGGTATTACAATCCCCTCCCCTTATTCTTGCACTTTCCTCAGTGCAACTTTCACACAGTATTCGCAAGATTTCCAAAATCTTCAAAAAGATGTGGGTATTATGCCCGCATAGCATCTTCATGTTCCCATGTTGCATCCTCAAGACCGTACCAGGTCCATTGGACCTTTACAAGTCCTATGGCTCGATTCCGGAGATATTTGTTTTTTCGGTCCAATATGCGCACATGATGCACTTGCAGGACACCTTCTTGTTCCACCTGAATCACATTCCAATCGATTACATGATTAGCATCAGGTATATATTTCTTAAGCAATGAAACATGAAACACATTATGTACAGTCATGGATGC